>JAQIWN010000518.1:0-31739 GCA_034699025.1 Entomobrya cf. arborea Gr-Col-00668 | reverse complement strand
TTGTTCACCGTTGGGAAAAGTGCGTAACACTTAAGAGAGACTATGTGGAGAAATAATTGTCAAATTTTGATTTCACTTTTTGAGATAATAATAAAAATATGTTTGCCCTTTCATATCTACCGCTCCACGTATGTATATCCTTAAATTTCAATAATTCACCACGAAGTCATTGTGGCAGTCAGTGTCAATAATGAACATCACATCATCATTAGAGCAGAAGCGGCGGCAGATTATCAAAAGGCAACAAAGAGAGAGACCATTCAGAAACAGCATCTCTCTTTTAAAGATCCTTAGTTTGTTGCCCGTCATTCAATATCACCATTACTATAACTTTAGTCGGATGATTCCTCCAACCACCACCGCACAGTCATCATTACCACGCTATTATTATTGCAAATCCATTTTCCTTTGATGTTATTATGCTCATTGAATTAATTTCATAAAGGTTTAAAGTGGCAGCTGACTGGGTAAAGTAATAACTTTGACGGCAAGTCAACGAGTGAAGCTTAAGCCCAGAGAAAAACCACTTCCACTACACTTTCATCATGAAAATGTGCAAAACCTATTTTTCATCTTCTTCTCTCCTTCATCCTTCTTACCTGCCTGCCTGCTCGCATCTCATTGTAAATTAGAGGAATAAAACGACATTTTATGTGCATTAACTTACAATGAACTGTCACTTAAAATTTTTGAGAGCATTGAGAATTCTGTGTAATGCCACCGTTTCGAATTAATTATGGTCAGAGGGTCTGACACTTGAGATGATGAATTTATGCAGAGTTGTCATTGGAAAGGAAAAGGTATATTGTGTCTGCTGAATGCATCAATGGTTTATTTTTTGAGTTTATATTTATAATTCTTAGCATTATCAGAGGACAATAATTATTAGATAAATTTTATATTAATTTATACCTGAACTAGAAATTACCTTGATATCATTTGGTCAAGGAATTAATGAATGAATGATACAATTTAATTTCATGTTTTGAGCTAGGATCATTTATTTATTTTTATCATTCTCTGGTCCTCTGTCAAGATTGTACCCATAGTAACCAAGCCTCTTTGTTCAGGATAAATTTTTATCCTTAAAATTAACATCATTCATACTCATACATCATAATCATTTTACAATCAGACTGTCTGCGACCTTCAAGAATTCAAATGACAACAATTATATGTACAAAATGGATGTAAATATATTTTTTCAAGGCTTTGTAAACTTTGACTTGATTTAATACGATTGTTCTTATTTTATAAAGTTATGCGTGTGTCCAATATGGGGTTACAGTGAGTTGCAATGACATAGCTGGTAAAGTAAATCAACTTCTACATAATATATTATTTTATGTATGTCTTACCATTTAATAGTTCGCAAATTGTGTACCATAAGCTACTGTAAGCTTTATTTATAAGGAATTAAATCAAACCTTTTTCAATTCGGTGAAATTATCCCTCTAGTAGCCTTTAAAAGGTATAACTTTCTAGCAATTAGTGCATCTACTGAAATTAATTGTTTTGAAGCATTGCAATGCAATTACCTTGCCACAAGCTATTTCATGAAAGCGTGAGAGGATGATTTGGGATAATTACAATTTAAAAGGAAAGAAAGGAGCCTTTAAAATAATACCCTTTTACGGTAATTCACTTTTTCCTTGCAACATAAATGTGTGGAAAGAAAAAGCTGTGTGAGTTGACAAATATTAAGTAACCGACTTTAATCATTGCTAAGCGACAATTTGTGCAAACATTTTTCATCAGCATTTGTCTTTGTTTCACCAAGTTTTTTTTAAATTGCCAGACTTGCTAACAAGCAAGACAAAAAAATACCTGTCCTCCCTCTCATCTAGTATACTTCAAGATCACAGCAGCGTCATGTGTCAAATTGCATGTTTTTCATTCATTCATTATGTAGCTCACTTGATTTTCTTTGGTTTAAAAAATGCAAACCGCGTGCATGTAGCTTTGATGTTTGCACCACATTTGCACAAAAATAGTTCACAATTATAATTGGATACGTAGGACTAGAGAACCCTTAATAGCTTTGCACGTCGCTCATCTAGTCATCAGCTTACACATTAATTGCTCTTTTTGCACTTTCTGTCTAACAAGAATAATCATGATAAAAACATGAGTGAACAGACAAACAACATGATGATGTGTAACCTAGCAAAAATTCACTTTTCTTCATATCACCACTACTACAAAACTACTATAATTATTACAGGTTGCTAAGTACTCGATGTAATTTGAAATGATGGAGTAGTAAACGGTAGTACATTACATAGTAGCAACAGAGATAGTTCACATTACAAAATCGTTTAAATGAGGGGCGTGTGTCTATCCCTTGATGATTTGATTCATGCATTTTGCTCATTGGCATTGCTCATTCACCCGGTGGTAGACTACTTTGCACATGAGCCCATGATGATGATGATGATAATGATGATATATAGCATAACATCAATTTTTTAAAGTATCGATTTGATTATTGACCTAATCATACACATAATACGTACAGTATACACAGAGTTATAACTTTTTATAGGTACGAGCATAAATCAATACATTTTTATAATATTGCATTATCATAAAAGATAACAATAGGGTTGAATATGTTGTTTGGTTGCTACTGATGCAGTTGGCATTAGTTATGTATAGCTTTAAAGTTATCATTATAGTTATTGTTATTATAACAACTGTGTTGCTGCATTATTCAACCAAGGGAATTAAAAATGGAGAAAATTTTAAAATTTTGAGCACGTCCTCAAAACAAGAACATGCATTATCATTACCATCATCATCGTCATCATCGCATCGTAACATTTACCTTGTCTTCATGCATGCATATTATTTAATAGAAAAACTGTAGAGCAGACAACTGGACTGTTATGTATCATCAACATCATCATGATTATCCAAAAGAAGAATCTAAAAGGATGATGATGTAGACGAGATGAGAGTTATATTTTGGGACAGACAGACAAGTGCTTATTTTGCAATAATGTCTGTAGCAGAAGTACTCATGATTGACTAATAACAATATGGCACATCAATAGTCAATAACTCGTTACATTATTAAAGGCAACTGCCTAAAATATCCAATAAATTCGGAGTGAACAACTTTGCATAACATTTAACAAGTACACAGCACTATCATACGAATTATTATGAGTCAGGGAAAATCGTTCATTTTGTAATAACCAACCGTAATAATTCGAATGACGAGGCAGGTCTATATTGTTCACAGAACTCGTTTTGGGTAATCTAATCATTGTTTTCTGTGATCAGCCTATTGTTGTCTCCTAAAATTAGGGACATGCTAAAAATGAAAACTTTTGGGTTAATTTTTAGATATCGCATCCCTAAGTTTGGAAGTACATTATCATAAGCAATAAGTGCAAGAAACGACGATGTCGATGATGAGATGATATTAGCAACTTGTACTCCTGTCACCATAACTTTATTTTGAACATTGCAAAAATTTTGCACAATAATTCGCACAACACGCAAGTTTATTGTTTGTGCACTTGTCGGTCTGCAAAAAAAATGAGAAAGGAATAACAAAATGTACTTCATGAAATGCCATGTAAGAAAAGATGAGCAAAAATACAAACTCATAAATTAATGTTTACTTCAGAAAAAGTGTTTAGCAGAAAATATGATGAACAATGTTTTTGTTGTGTTGGACCACAAGGATCATTCATAGCTAAAATATAAGAATTATGCCGCTGTGAATGATTTTATGTTAAGAAAAAATTTGACAAAAAAATGTTTTTATCACTGCTTCTGTTATTTTTCTACATAAGTACATATCCAAAAGCAATAAAAATGTTATGACATATGAATGACGCTGTCGGTCTGGTCACAAGAAAAAATTTTTATGAGGTCATTTCCATTTTTTTCTAAGTAGCATGCGAAATGAACTGACTGTGAGACGACACTTTTACCAAAAGCAAGGAACCTTTGGAAATAAATGTGATCTGAATGTCAATTTGTTCGTTGGTGTACCATTTATTGCAAATACTTCCATCAAAAGAAGTGTTTTAAAGAGATGCAATATTCGCAGCAGGGCTTCGACAACACAAGAAAGAACAAGACGAGAGAAAAGAACATAATATATAATAACATATTTTACTTTCCTGTCGCGTCCTCCAGTGCCTTTACGCCTTTCCTTCAATTCTCCATTCCTTTCTAGTCTTCCCTAGTGTACTTGACGACTCGCTTTTGTCTAGTAGTCTAGCCCCGCATTAGTGAGCACTATCTTTTTTCTGCTACCCATTCACTTTTATTGACATCTGTCTATCAGAATGAAGTAATTGGCAGGATTTGTCTCAATTCTACGTGCCCTATACACACTTTTCTAGACTAAAAGCTTTGCTTCAAAAGTGCTTGGCTTGTGTGATACACATATGCAATGAATATACCTCGTATAAAGCTAGAAAACCCTTAAAGTGTAATATTTTATGTGAATTTCATTTCATATTGCAATTTGCAATCAGCAGTTTCCATCACTCTCTCCCTGGCTACCACTACCAACGGCAACATTTGAGCACCCACATTTTCTTCTGCTTTTTAAGTTATCCAGCTTTCTCATTTTCAGCCCCATTTTCCTTATCTCATTCGTTTCCTTTTCTCCTACAATTTTTACCAGTGAAAGGCTATCGTCACGTTGCAGAATAACATGCTGCTAGCTAGACCACCAGCTTTTTAAACACCATATCATCATCTCCCACTTCTACTACCTTGCCAAAAAAAGAGTTTCTGACGATGCTGGGAAATAGGCGCCGTCAAGATCATCAAAACATAATAACAAACCGAGCATACATTCAGCTCCACGCCAAAAACATAAAATTATAGCCAGCAGCAGCCCATTTCAATTTTACGTTTGAATTCTTTAGACTACATTATGTTCCTATTTAGTAGTCTGCTCATTATATGTATTTGCACTTCCAACCGTAAATTCTTTGGGCAATAGTAAAATTTCTCTGTCAACCAACACTTTACAAATTAGTTTAGTATAATAATATAAGTACATGAGGTAACGAAAAATCTTTTGCCTGGATATTAGAAGGTAAAAGGAAGGCGAGGAAACCATATAGAAATCATTACATAAAGACATAATTACATCAGACTCTTTTACCAAGAAACGTAATTTCCTTGCTTATATTTCTAGAAGACGGAAAATTTATGTCTGTACTTTGATGTTATTTGATGATGGTTCTACCAAAAATGACAAAACGTGTAATAATGTTTAGTTGTAATATTTAGTGACAACGTTGAAAGAAGTGCTATCTAGCTTATATTGTAGATATACTTCTCGGTCCACTTCTTTGAAAGCGGAATGTCACACGAAGGAGGTGAGATGTCCTCAATCAATAAAACTTGTCAGCAAGAAAAAAAAGTTGGAAATAAACCTTACTTCTTGACCAGCATTAATTTTGTTGAGGTCTGGTGTAGTCTTTTCCCGGATTTCCTTCATTTAGTTTTGTATCATATCAGATACCAAACTGTATGTATTACCAAACCAACTATTCAATTCAAAACCAAAATGATATATGTTGTTCGGTCACGTCTTGCCTTTTTGGAAGTTATGATGGAAGAATTCTTGATTGCTACTGGGCCTTTCCTTTTGCTACTTTATCATTCTTCGTTATGGTGGTGGCTGAGGATGGTTGCCCGTGTAAATGAATCTATTTTAGTCTCTAATTCTCTTCCAAAACATATAATTATTATGAAGGATCTATCACAATTCACAAGTGATGAAGAAGGGGAAGGTAAACTGGTATATTCATAAACAAAACATGATATTACAATTTAAGTTTTGAAAGCTAAACACTTCACAAACATATATACGTACACTTATGTACGTATATTATGAATGCTTGATGCAAAAGATGAGTGAACGATATGAATCACACGCTCTCATTCCTTCCTAGCTCCTGGTGGTGTCAGTACAGAAGCAGCATCTCAAGGCAAATTAAAGCGTACACCACTTAATTACCTGAGTACTTTCTTCCACAGCACTGCCATCATCACCGCACCGCGAGCCGAATAGAAGTGCAATTTTACTCTGCCAAAAACACTGTTAATTAGCAGAAGAAAGCTTATCTTTAATCATCCTGACATACAAAATGAAGTTATAAAATTTTCTCTACTGCTGCAAGAATCCACATTCATTTTGGAAGATCTGAACTGCATAGTTTGACCTAGAATGTCATGCATTTTGTTAAATGGTTTCAATGAGGTTTGCTATCTGAAATTAGTTTCTTCTTTAAACATTATATTAAACATTTGATAATAAATTGTTTATTTTTAGTGCAAATATTTATGTTGACTACGTGGTGTGGTTAACGATCATATTGGCATTAGATTATTTTTAAGACTATACATCAATAGTTCCTTCACATTCACATAAAAATTGATTAGTTGACGCAGTGAGGACGTCCAACAAAATTTATGAGAAGATCTAATGCTATATTTACTTTTGCATTGTTGTACGTATACATATTGTTAAGAAGATTGATAACGGCGTAGCAAAAATATGCAATGGATAACGGAATTTCTATGAGCAACGTTTTTTGTGATATCGAAATACATAGAGGGAATGGTAGCAATGGCAACATTGAGGTTAAATTTAGCACAAAGTGCTACAATGAATACAGTTTCAGAAACTCATTCTTGGCAACAATTTTAGAGGTACTTCAATTCTAGATACACTAGATTTTTTTTGTATACTTAACTTAAAGTACTTTATTATGTATTCTGGACAGTGGTCTGCGGACAACTTTATCCAAATTGTAGTGCAAATTGAGTCCCGTGTAACCATGAATTTATCTCAGGACCTGGAAATTATTATGTGGTGTAGCTGTCTCAAGTGCACTACTGTATTTACTTTTAAAATGGGAAGGGTGAAGGAAATGTGGAAAAGGGAGGAAAGAGGGAAACTTGAGACTAGTGCTTCGCTTTTCTTTCTGCTAAGCCAAGCTTTAAGAGTACTTGAATTTCTCGAAATTGTTTAGTTTCACTACGTCTCCTTCATGCTACACGTGCTTTCAACATTTTATGCTTATTCTATTTTACAAACTCAACAAAATATAATGCGTGTATGCAATTTAGTCTATTGTATCAAGCTCGCATATATTTGAAAAATATCTCTCCCTGCCCTGCCCACACATCCATCTATCCACATCATCGTAAATTGTGAAATGTAGCTCTCTTCTAACAATTCCAGTTGAGAGTTGACAAGGAGCAACTTCACTTCATTCGATCTTCTTTCAAGTTAAACAAACTACTTTTTTTTAAACGAAAATCCCATTATCACCAGCATAATAAATTGGTTTGCAGCGCAAACATACTCAGCAGCAGCATGCTTGCGGAAACAGTCCCGGAAGATTCTTTCGTGGACCACAAGCGGGGCAAAGTCCTTATCTGATTCATCTTGTCTTGTCT
Source organism: Entomobrya cf. arborea Gr-Col-00668 (assembly GCA_034699025.1). NCBI lineage: Eukaryota > Metazoa > Arthropoda > Collembola > Entomobryomorpha > Entomobryidae > Entomobrya > Entomobrya cf. arborea Gr-Col-00668. The sequence continues at coordinate 24,290 of JAQIWN010000518.1, read as the reverse complement.
GTCTGCTGTTCGTACGTCATACTGATGGTCATGTTGTGTTTTAAGCGGAGGAATGTGCTGGGCTATCTCCCTCCTCCATACCTTCACACTACCTGCATTCCGAGTGTCATAAATACTAGTAGTTACTGTTCTACATGACAAAATTGCATCATGGGCGTTACACACGATATTGTAGGTTGTAGTTAAGTTTGTAGCCCTGTGTGTATGCCATTTACATAAGGTATGATGACAGAAATGATGGCGACAACTATCACGATCACGTCACCCGAACGTGCAACGCATACAACTTTTATTTATCACTTTAGCTCAAGACAAAATAACGATTTTATTCGGTTTGTCTGTCTGTCTTTGAAAAAAATTCACAAAATGATTTTTACAAGTTCCTACTGTGGTATCACTGATTATTGAGACCTCAGGATTACAGGCTAAAGAAAAGTTAGGTGCCTGTTCATGTCTTCCAATGCTCTTTTTAACAGTGCAGCAGTGCAGTTCAAATTTTACTTACTCTAAAAAAATATTAAATTGTCATTATTTCGCATTTTACCTACCTTCTACCATCCGGTTTCAGCTATGATTTTTTTTAGTTTTTATTGACATAGTTTATAACGATCACCGCTTTTGTGGTAATATAAGGAGCAGCACAACAACCTTATTATTAATTTTTTGCTCCAGTGATAAATAAACTGATTGCATTGATTGTGTCTTCAACAAAACTAGAAATGGTCATCTCAATCTGACATTTTCCACACAATGATCAGCATTATAGAAGGATCATGGCACCAGCCATTGTGCTACCTTTAAAAAATCATCATTTCTTGATTATGTTTCTTATTATTTTTTGTTACATATGAACAATATCTTAGTTAGTAAATTTTTTTTGTCTGTAGTTTTGTACTGTCAAACATCCATCTTCTCTGATGAAACATGACTTACTTTGTAAAAGTAAAAAATATGCTCATCTTATTAGCTGCTCTACTACTATCAAAAATGTTCATCATCATAATCATAGGAAACGTGCAATCTTTTCCGTCAACTGGCTTCACTTCATCAACATTATTGAATACCATTGAATAGCGAATTGAACACGTACAAAAATGCTTGCATTCAAAACATGATGCTATTATAAAAGTTAACGATGTAAGATACCTTATACCTATGGCAACGACAAAAACTCCTAAACTATATCACATCCTGTCAGAGGCATTACGTCATAATAAAAAAAATGTTGTTCATAAACTTGTGAAAACAAAATTAAGGCAAAAATCTCCAGCTTTGATTTTATTTTTAAAAACCCGAATTTGAAGGACAAGATGTCATTTAAAATACATGAGCTGCATAATAATTTTTAAAAGTAATTGCAATTATTTATTAGATATGTGCATAATTTTAATTTTTAGGACATGCATAAATGTTGCCCAATATATCCAATCACTCGATTCATTCATTGAAAATAAAGTCCTAAGGTTCATTCACATTCTTCAGCCATTCATTCATTCGAATAAGGCAATATGAAGCAAGTGTCAAGTTTGCTCAGGTGATATTTTATGTGACAGATAAATTAACGCAGTCAGATAATAGCTAAATGTGAATATAAACATGATATTTGCTAACTAAAGCCTACATCTCGGTATATACTTTTAGCGTGTGCTTTATTTACTCGATACATTTATATTAATGACCATGCCGTTTCTGCAACAACAAAAGATTATTGCTGATCACTTTTGAGCTGTGACTTGATTTGCTTGCCTTATTCAAATCATTTTTGCCAAACGCGATCCCAGCAACCAAACAAATAAATAAGGTGAGTCAATTGTATGAAATCCTAGGGCATTATATCAAGAAAAAAGGACAAATTAGTATGCAACTGTTCTTCTGAATCGTATCGTCGTTATAATTGACACAACAATTAGTCAATTGAAATAAATTATTTGAGGAGGAGAGATGTCAATATCTAGGAATGCCCAAGCGTTTTATTAAAAATAAGACTCGGGCAGAGGTCCCTACAAAGAGCAGTAAGAATGCTACAAATTTTAGTTGCCAAATGCCAACACATGGATACAATATGGTTTTTTGAATGCAATTGCATGTCCAAGTTATCCAATCATCAGATTCGTGAATCTGGATGGGGGCGAACACGATTAAAAATAATAAACAGTAAAAGTAATTTTATTGCCTACTTTTGCGAATATTTTTCAAATGAAGAATGTGAATTTGAAGCGACAATATGACAAAGAGAGCGAAAGAATATTATACAAAGTAAATAAACGCGTATTGGCAAATGAAAAGTGTCATCCTTGCAATGCCCCATGTCATTTACAATATGTACGTCTATAGTATTTACTTTGATGATCAACATCATCATTTTTAGATCGTTATGAGATAACAAGAAACAAAACAGTATGGCACTGACATGGTCATGCATTTTTTTCGGCATCAGCATTGGTGGTAATAATAAAGCAATAAAACAATAAATGGCAAAAAATTTGGTGGCGATGATGATAACGTGTGTGGCAAGTAGTCAAGCAAGTTTTATTGTGCATCTAACCGGAGTACGCGTGAAGAACGACGAAGACATTTTCGCAGGTGAACTGTTTTACCTCTTGTTTTCATTGTAATCTTCCGACTTCGTGCAATATGTGAAACTCATCACATATCGTCATATAATCATAACTATTCCCGCTAATAGACCGCTTGTATTCATTGACCAAACGACTACAATATTTTTTTTAAAATATGAAATAACAATAAAAACACTTCAAAATTAGATTGACTATTTAATTCTTTAACAAAGCTAGAAGATTAGTTGTTACTCCTGTGATTGTTGTAGCATTTGATTTGTTCTTATTGTTCTATAGCAAGTTGCTTTTCTAGTTTTATGTTTATGTATTGTATGTCATTTCAATCTTTATCGCCGTCACCAACATTAAAATGATTATGTCATCAGTTCAGTGTGTGATAAAGGGGAACGGCATTTGCGACAATGATGAGTTGAGAGGCTTGGTGAGAGGATAATAATAAAAAGGCTTTATCTTTACGAGTTTCCTTGTGCAATAAAATTGTATTATGGACCATTTTGCTTTGTTTACTTCGGCTTGGAACATTATTTTGGGAAGGAAGTTAAACTTCATTTCCTACAGAAACTTCTGGTAACAATGCATAAACTGAACAATCATGAACACGAGTTTAGATAAAGTCATGAAAATATTTTAAAATTGTGTTTTTGAGAGTGATGAGTGATCATTAACTTTTTACAATATCATAAATGAAATTCTTCTTCGTCTTCCCATACACAGTAATAGTAATGATGATGATGATGAAGAGGAAAGAAAAGGGAGTAGTGCAAAATGTCAAGCCAAGAGAGTGTTAAGAATGACTACTTTTGTGAATCAGTTTTGTCTGGTTTACAGGTTCACTCTGCTGATTTGCTTTCCTGATAAAAATGATGATGGTCTTTGATGACATCTTAAGACACGATTTTGTTACATGATAGCTCGATGATTGATGACCACATAAAAATCAAGTGGAAGACCACACGAACTTTATATTGTTAAATAACCCTACCATGTATGATGTGATAAGGATTATTAAAGATTTTTTTTTTTCAAACAAAAAAAAATTTGTTCGAGAGTGGTGACCTTTTCCACCCTTCAAATAGGACTCTTTAGCCCACGTGTACATTTATCGCTGGTGTGTATTATATTTATGAATAAGCTAAGCACAAAAAAAAAATTGAAAATGAGATAGAAATATGTACATTTTTTGTATTTACATTGGTGATGAAACAGTTATAGTGAAACCAATCCATTTTGCAAATAAAATAAGAGGGGTTTTAAAGGCCCCTTGTTTTACACTTCAGTTCTCTACTACCGGTGGTGGTATCATGTCTAACCTGATAGCCTATTACATAGTATTATGAATATCAAAGTTAATGATGTGATGATATCTGACAACCATCCAAGGTCTATGTAGCTGCAGCCAGTGTAGTGTAGCGTCAGGAATTATTTTCGCAGTATGATATTATGCGGAACAATTTATATAGCACCTTTGAATACACCAGAATAAAGAAATAAAGCATAAAAATATTTATAGTATTTATTAAAGCATGACATTTTTCATTCAGTGCAATAATAACACTCTGACCTATAATAGTAATGCTTCTCCTCCGTGTCCAACTTGAAGGTTTGCAGTAAAATTTTTACTTCATGACAACGATGTCATTTTATTTGTAACCATTTACTTTTTGCTATGATTTCGTTTTTTGTGTGTATTTAGCGCGCTGAGTAAACATGTAAATTTTATGAATAGTTAAATATGTCCATTTTTTGAATCATTTTCACAGATAATAAAAATACACACGGCGGCGGTACACACATAGGATCCTATTAATTTTCTTACGAGCATACAGATACAAAATAACGGTTTGGGGCTATGTGAGGAGCTACAACTTCACATGGTATCCATTTACCATTGGATTACCGTAACAAAATTAATGTCCCTTGCAGAGATTCCCAGTAAAAAAATAGTTATGCAAAGAGGCCAAAATAGAGCAGTTATCAAGTGCCATTTTTTTCTTGTTTAAGCTATTTAGTACGTTTATTTTTCTATTCGAGGTATAACATGGGGAAAATTATATTGCCAAATTTATTCTGAATCCATTTTTTTTGCAAGGTAAAACAATTCATTGTCGTCATCAGCATCTTCTTCGTAGCTGTAATAAGACACCACCCATTAGCATCATAGTACAAATATGATATCTAGCCCAAGGGATAATTTTCAGGTGTAATTTGCAGTAACGAATCGCGGAATGTAAACTACTTAAAATTCCAGACACACTACCGTATAATAAGTGCATTAGAAACAGTTTAAAAAATATCTAACATAAAAAAATTCGACGATGATGGCAACAATAAATGGGGTAAGCGAGTAGGTGTGAGCAAATACACAAAAAGAGACAGACAGAGTGACACATAGAGTAATACTACTGGTCATAGTCAAAATGAAACTGATGATGATGGCGATGAAGATAAGGAATATATAGAGTAATATGTTAGATTACATTTTTTGTCTGACTTTTTTTGTTGTGTAGCAATTCTTTTCCTCTCCCTTTCTCTCTAATCTATCAATTTAGACTTTTTGAAACATAGAGTCGTTCATTTGGTGTTTTGTTCAACAACATTCATTTTGTAAACTGATTTGTTCTCTTCATTCGTAAAAATCACGTTCATTATAAATCTCTTCATTTCATTTCAAATAAGTTTTGAATGAGTACAAGCAAAGTTTTTATAGAAATAAAGCTTTTAACAAAGATGAAAGAGACAAGAGAGGAAGAGATGCAGTGGTGATGATGAGGGACACGCACTTTTTCAAGCCAATTAGTGCATTCACTACAAACGATGTGTGATGAGAATTTAAATGACTAGTACAATCATTATACCGTAAAACATGATGATTATGATTAATGTTGATAAAAATACGGGCAAGCGTGTGGTAAATGTTTTGAAAGATGATCAGATTTCCATGCACAATATGGCTGTATGTTATGTGCATACATTTTTAGTAGCAATATTGTTGTTAAAGCTAATGATTTTAAGTTGTGGAATTTGATTACCTAAAGCATGTGAATCATGATTTATGAATATTCTCATTTCACTCAAATTATGTCCTTACTATTTTACTGTGCATTCAAGTATTTGCAATGATGATGAGTCATTTTGTTGCTGTCGAGAAAAAAGGGCACCACAGGAGTCAACGCACAGTAGGCTCGATACCTGTCTTTTTAAAGGGTACTAAATTCTCCAAAAAGTAACCAACCCATTCACTTGGTGCTCTTGACTTACAATTTACAGTATAAAAGGAAAGGATGCAAAGTAATTTATTGAAACATGAGTAATTGGCTCATTCCTCATCATCATTAACAGTAGCAAACAAGTCAAGACACAAAATGGAAAAAGGAAAAGCAGTACCTATATCATGTTATGAAATTTTTAAGTCTTTAGGCTGATTCCCATACGTTTAATTCAATACTGCATAATTACATTTGACAAAATGTAAATCAAACTACTACAGCACAAATATGTACATACTCTACAAAGTTATATAACTTTTTTTCTGCAAATCAAAAGAATGCAGAGGCCTTATCGAGGTGGCATTCACAAAATTTATGAAATTATTTCCAATCCCTTTGGCCCTACCTATCTATTCCCAAAACTGTTTGACTTGCATGTCTAGTAAAATGAGTGAAGTGAATAATCTCAGTACCAATCAATCTATCTATTCCCAATTGTATACAAACAAATATAAATTATCATTGAGTTCTACTTTACTGCCACTTACTAAGAACATAATGTGTACCGGTAAAAAGCTTGTCTGTCCGACTGGCTGTAGTGTTTAATATGTTGATTTAGAATAGAAACATGACCAAAGTTTTCAAAATTAAAAAGTCCAAACCTTCAAATTTCTACATACGATGGTGTCCAAAATATGCAATTCGTTATTCAAAAACTTTAATATTCGGGGGAATCGGATAATATGTATTTTTTTAATTTTCAAACTGGCACTTGGTTTTATAAGTCTACCTCTCTGGCACAAATAGCTACTGTTTATTTCTAATATGTTACCCAGAAGATTAAAAATAATTGATATATTTTTGTCTCGCCAAGTAAAATATTTTGTTACAGAAGCCATTCAACAACAAAAAGGCACATAGACCTTAATGTGAAATTTATATTTTGCTGTCGCTCTTTTTGTGGTTTTTAGTATGCACCACATCACGCACAACAAAACAATTACGAGTAGTACTTTATAATAGCAAGGACGGCAAAAGTGATAATTTCGAATTATGTACCTAACGACGATAGCAAGTGAACTAACCTAAAATGAAATACACTATTCTTGGATACATTATTATTATGATTGAATTACTAATAATAATTATTAACAATTAATTTGGGAAATGTATAAGTCATTGTTAGAGATTTGAACAAACTGTAATAAATGGAAACATTCTAAGCAAAATTTATAAATTTTTATATTATTTGTTTTGTGCTTGCTACAAATGACGTTAGTCTACGTACCTCTAAAATATTTGAAAATTAAATTGTAGTACACTCAGGAGTGCAGGTAGAGCGTGGGTGACATTATACATACATCATCACCATCGCCGACCCGTGCAGTGCATTGGCAGTGATGCACAAGGTTAAAGGGAGTAATAACTTGCGAAATTATTATTTAACAATGAAATAGTTTTTTTTTAAATATTCAAGTTTTCAAGTTGAAGTGCAACCTTGCTCAATCTTGGTTAGATTGATCAATCGATCGATTGGCATTTCATCGATTAGCTTGTAACATTGTAATTTGTTATTGCGATCCATATCAAAGTCGTCATGAAAATGATTATAAATCTAGTCGTCTGCCTATTATAGACTGAGCAGAGCATTTTTTCAACTAGTTAATATGCATCCATAGTAATTAGCTATAAATAAAAGTAAATAATAATGATGTCTATCATTAAAAAATGAATTTTTAGTATCTGGCCGCAATTATATTTGAATTTAAATATTGGCATTCGATGCATACCCAATTATGTACTTAAAGAACAAAAAAATATTTGTTCGGTCGGTGAAGTAGTCAATAAATAATAACAAAAAAAAAGATTTTGTCGCTTATCCAAGTTATCCAAGTAAATTGTACCGAATATCAGCCAGCACGTTGTTTTTTATTCTTTGGCTTTGTCGATGACGACGACGGCACGAATTTGCGTATCGAATCATAAATCTCTTTTTTTCTTCTTTGGATCAATTATCATAGCTAATCATCTAATGCACTTGATGGGATGCTCATTCCATGCCTAGTTTTCAAATCAAAGATAATAATCTGAGTTGAACTAATCGGTTGTCAATTTATTAGATCACCTGTTTTCAACTTTTTTGATAGTACACGGGGGTAAATTGATAAGAAAAGTACAACTAGCCAGAGAACACAAGAATACGTCCAATCTAATTTTTTGACATAACCTTTTTTGTCGTTTGACAAAGAGAGATTGTGGAACACTGCAATTTTTGCGTTATCTGCAATCATAATAGGTTAAAACTGGTTAAGGTGTACAATTTTTGGCAGAGTTGATACAGGTGCCACGCGTCATGGCATGTGTACCTTGTTTCTTTAAAAAAATCACTAATGTGGCATTTTCTAGATCACTTGTAGAGGAACTTAAGAGGATATTATTGCATAATGGAATTAATGCATTTTGAATAATATGCAGTTGTTTGTTTTGAAGTAATTTAAGTAATACGTGTACCAATCCACTTTTCATGATAAAAATCTTTGGCATTCAAAGTTATTTGTTTCCTTTGTTGCCACTGGCATACCTAAAACCTTTCTTAAAAGTCAGAATAATTATCGTAATCACTAGCACCAACAACAGCATTCCAGTGGCTTCTAGTCAAACATCAGTAGAAAAAGTAATTATTATCAGCATCATTTCTACCGTAAAAAAATACGCATAGGTATGCATGCATTATGCAGAACCACATGAGGTGGCAGTGATTGGAGTCTAGTGATCTAAATATTTTTTGTGCATTTCGCATATTTGCATAATATTCATTCTAATAATGTTACACTAATCATTACAACAGTGTATAAGATAGTAGTAACAAAAAAATGTTTTATGAAGTATTACGATACGCTGATGACTTTTTCAAGAACACAAATCAAAGTCAATAGACAAGTTGAAAATATTTCGTCATTTGCCACGTTTGACGTTGTTTTTGTTGTTGAATTAACAATTCAGGTGATCTGACTGAAATCACATGACGATTGCAATGCAAGTAATTTTTCTGAACTTGGCCTAGTGGATTTTGTGGGTGATTATTATGCGCATACATTATAATTATAGGGCTTCTGCTTCTTTTTGTGCACTGGCAAAAGTAGCAAGAAGTGACGAAAGGCCATGAAACGAATCGTACCACATGTCGTACGTACGCCCGTTACTTTTTTAATTTCGATTTTCAGAGGATGCTGAGATTCTCACTTCAAAAAATTATAATTTTTTGCTCGGGTGTTTTTTTTAAATCCGTTTTTAAATATAATCTTAAAGGCAAGCGATAAAGGTCGGTGCTTTTTTATTGAAAATAATTTTCACGTTTTCCCTTTCGCTTCTTGACTAAAGTTGTTTTGGTGTATTGGCTTTGATTATTTCCCCCCTATTTGCTATGTAATATTATACGTCTTCTCATTACCGTCATTATCAAAAAGGGTAATGCGGCACGCACCTCTCTGTCTTCTCAGCACAGTTTAAGAGGCAAAGGATGTGGGGTGGGATTTTAATATAATTTACCCATTTCTTTATATATGTAAATAATAATAATGTAATCTAGACATGCATATCATCCTCGTTGTCTAAAGTCTAACAAACTACAAGAATCACCACATCTCATCTCCTCGTCACCCACGATCACACCATCATCATCGTCATCCTAATTATGACCACATCAGGGCGATAATATAGCGCAGAGCGCAGCAGTATGTCCCAGCATCCTCGTTCGCAAATTTGAAACGGTCTGACTTCTTTTGACTGACTTGTAATTGTGGTGGTTGCTGAGTTGGTGATGTTATCAAATGAAATTCGGATGAAATAAGAGGAAATCCTCTTTCAAAAGGCGGTATAGATAATGGTACATTACTGATACTTGAAGATAAATAAATAATCATGTATCGACTTTTTCAGTTCTTTAATTTTGATAAATTTTTGCCAAGTCATAATAAATAAGCTGGTTAGTGACATAGATGTTCATGCAGGTGTTATAAATAAAATAAGGTTTATATCCCATTATGGTCAAAATATATTTTTTTTGTGAATACATCTTCAATTTTTGAGATTATTATTATTTGTAGGATGTGTTTGAATATTTTATGAAATGAAGTTTAATGGTTTAACTTCTCAGTCCGCCTTCCGCTATTTCCTCTGAAAAGCGATAATTCACTAATTTTTTTATTTCTATCTCCGCCCATTTTTAGTACAACTCATTGCAATGGAATGGACCATAAAACTAGCAACAAAACTACGCATAGCGAAAACAGTTCCGTTTGTTCTTTTAAAAAAATATTGTGTGCAGCCGCCGATAATTATACTGTAGCAAAAAGGCTTATAGAAATGTTACTTCTGCTTTTTTCATTATTTTTGAACTACTCATTAATGTTCTCTTTTTTATGACAGTTGATGATGATGGTCGGTGATGATGACGGTGCGGTGCCATGATCGTCGTTCCGTTGTCATAATATTAATAGCAACCATCTCTCTGCACTCGACTACTAAAATCTTTGGTGTGTCAGTTTTATAGCATTCGTATTTTCTTTTTAGAACGTCTTCACTTGACTACGCACGGCATCATTATCATCATTGCCATTTTGAACCATTAAAGTATTGTGTGTAATATGCATTTAACTTTTTATGGCTCTATGTTAAATAAACAGTCAAAGTTAGAATAACAATAACACTATAGAGATGCGTTGCCATTTTATTTATTTATTCCGTTTGCTCATCACTGGTGTAATTTGAGACTTTAGTAATGAAAAAGAAACGAGAATATTCTGTAATTGTAGAGGAGCTGTAAAAATTCTAAAATGTGAAAAGGGTACTTAAAGCTATTAATGAAGTGTGACTGTGTGTCCTCTATGCACTTTGTGCAGGTGTGCATTTGCCTGAATAAAAATGGGCAGAAAATGTGGAGCATAGCAAAAAATAATGTGTCTACCATGTGCTTTATCTTGCAAGCATGAAGACTTCTGACATTTATAGATTTTACTTTATTTTGCGAAGATGAAAAAGAAGGAAGACGCTCAGACGAAGGCTCGCTTATGACAGGGATGACGTATAGGTATAAAAAGTTGGCTAACTGCTGCAAATATGCATATAAAATGTAGGATTGGTATATTATTATCCAAATGTGGCCATGAATTAGGTTTCTAGAGAGAAAAAAGCGTGAGCAATTAAAGAGAGTACGTTTTTCGCTACTTTGCACTGTGACTTAACTTTTTGTTGAAGAGGCGAGCAATAATAATAATAACAATGACTTCAACATGTTTGTTCGAGTGTGTGTGTTGGTGCTTAATTGGCAGATATAAAAATTATAACGTTTTATCCAGATTCCGCTCCAAATGTAAATGAGTTTGGTTGATGATGAGAGAAGCACTTGACAAAGAAGAAGGAGGGTTGTGATGTGTTTTCTGGGTTTTAATGCAAATGGAGCAATTGGGAATTTTTACTCATTAGCTAACTGACTAACTTGAATGAAGAGAGTTGACAGTGAAGAATGAGCCCATTGTCGTGTTTAATGGAGCTGCAGTGCAGGATGAATATTTATAATAGGGTCTATATAATGTATAAGTATGCAAAAGGAAAAAAAAACAAGAGATGCTGTGGATGTGATGTGAACACCCCATTGATTTCTTTATTGCCCTTTTACCAAGAAAATAAAAGTCGGTGATGCTTTGTGTTTTGCATATTTTGTTTTATTGTCATCATCGTTAACTTTTTACCGTAATGCGTCCGTTGTCGGTTTGATGATCACCAATGATCATAAGTGAATGAGATGATTTTGCGTGTAATTTATTCATGTACATAAAAATACATGTAACAAATTGGATACACACCACACCACAATTACATGAAACATAAACTTCATTTAGTTAAAAAAAAAAATTAGCGCGCCCTCAGGGAGGTTTTTGAAGGCAGGGGTTGTTTATACTTTTTTTTAAATATTGAGACAAAGTCAAAGTGAGAATGAATACTTATTAAAATGGTACACATTCGAGAAATAACAATAAAGTGTTTAAATTTGTTTTGGACGCTAATCAAGTAAAGTTTTGTTGTAATGCGGTGTAGTTAAAACTTTAATTAGAAAATAATGAAGCATAAATTATGCATAGAATGTTATGATCTCAAAATATACAAGACCATAAAAAATTAAATGCTGTGTATGTATATGAAAGTAAAATAATTCTCTAATAAAAATGTGTTTAATTTGTTGTATTCAACTTTTTTGTGGGACTTTCCTTTCAGAATTAGGACTGATAAAATAGACCCATTAAACATGGAAATTTTACATTTGAGTACCATGTCGAAAATATATACTGCGCTAGTTTGGAATTCATTAAATGAATCCATTCAAAGTAATAAAATTAAGGTTACAAAATACCGATGCAGAACTCCAAAAAACAACTTTTTACGAGCATATCTATTTCCATATTTGTGAATATTATATATATCAATACATCTAATTTACATCTACAATACAGTTTTTAATTAATTTTTTTATTGTTTTAAATAAATAAACAGATTCAGTATTGTTACAAAGCCCAGGAGCATCCTACCGTGGTAAATATTTGGGTCCATTGACATCCAGAAAGCACAGCGTTAGTGGACACGTGTACGTGGTTGATTCCAGAACACTTCATCTTCAAAATTTCAACTATGATGGAACTGGCCCAGGTAAAAATTATAATTTTATCTTTTATCCTAAATCTATAATAGTTTTGCGAGTATTTTCTTTTCAAAATGGTGCCTATTTCTTTTATAAAACTAAAAGATCCAAATTTATCAGCAGCTATGTTCAATTCTAAAATGGGTATTTTAACCAGATGGTTTTTCTCTCACATGAAAAAAAAACACATTTTTCCTCTGACTACTACGCTGAACTCTAGTCTTAAAAACGTAAAATCTTAAGAAATTGTGAGCCCATGCACTTTGAGTCTATAATTTCTCAAGAGATCAATTAACAACGCGTTGGTTGGTATATGCATGTATGTATATTTAGATGTTAATACCGGTGTGACTATCAAAGAATTTCCAGGTCTACTTTCTCAAATTACAAATGCTTTTCACCCAACCCCAAAGAATGGTGTTGATTTTGATGCAGGTCGCTTTCCCTGCAATACTATCATTTATCTTCAACCGTAACATGATGTGTTTGTATACATTACATACATATATTTACTATACACGCATGCATGATGAAAAAGTTTCACTAAATAAGAAAATCTAATCCTTCCTTATATCATTTAAAAAATATCTCTCCATTTCTACTGTACACCTAGCCATGTGATGAGAACAATGGTTATAATGGTACAACAATGTGCTCAAGGTCTGATGTCTATATATATGTTTTTGGAGAGAATGGGAAGATGTATGACAGGAATGTAAATCTTGCGAGAGATTAATGAGCTGTCTCTTCCTACCATGATTGCTACTTTGTGCTGGTGATTTTGATATGAGAAGGAGTCGTTTTCTATTTGTTGTCCCAGGAAAAGAGAAGCTCATACAATCAGAGCCCGTTCTTTCTTGGTGGTAGTGGCACGATGAAAGGAAAGTGTGTGAATAGATAAAAAGCAGCACTGCATAATGCACCTGCCACCCACCAACCCCATGTAAATCAGGATAACTATATTTTTAGTTTAAAATAGCAAGAAAACACAAAAACAGAGATTGCTGTTCCATCATCATCCAAAAAAAACTTTAAAAAACGAGTCGATGGATTTTCTAGTAAATGTTTAAAAAATTGTGGCATTGCAAGAAAGGTTTAAGAATTAAAATAACATTCTCATTTTTTTACATGAACTTTTGTACATTCCTGGCCAATTTTGTTGTTGATGCATAAAACATGTGTATACACACATACCTGAAATGAATGCATATTTTGTTCATATTTGCCTGGTGTGAATTTTCGATTCACCAATTTTGGAAGGGTGACACGAAGATCTCTTGAATTATCAAAATGTCCAAGTGTCACTGTCGTCATTACTAATGCGCATATACACACCATAGTCGAAGTACAAGCTTAGTTGCAAATTATTTTTAACATGCCAAAGTAGATATAGTGAAGGTATTTATGCTACTACGTTGAAACATATTATTCCTGAATTTCGCCTAATATTGAGTTTTCAGAATCAGTAAAAATCCCAAATCTCTGGATTGTAATCAATGTGATTACTGTAAATTTGGAAACTTTGTCATTATAAGACTAGAAATCGGAAGAAAGGTAAAAACTCCGAGCATATTATTCCTTGTTTCTCGCAAATGTTTTCGGGTAGAAAGTGAAACACAAAGAAGAAGGGCGGCACCAGCGCAGCTATAGTAGTTCAGCAAAAGGAGACAGTTTATTATGACGATCATGATGATGACGATAACGGTGGAAAAGTTAAAGTCGTCAACTGTGAATCAAGAAAATGGAGCAGAACGAAAATATAAAAGTTCTCTTTTTATCTCTCTAGACGGCTTTTCCTACTTGCACAAATGCTTCAACGTACAAGCAAATGTTATATGTGTGCGCTGCTGTGATGTGAATTGTATGATTCGTGACACGCATGTAAATTTCCTCTTTTACGTGAGGGAAATTTCATGGCTCGACTGATTCTCTGCAAGAATTCAACTTTTGATTTACTTGTTTCTGTGTACATGTGTGCGACTGTCTGTTTCCAACTCTTTCCGCTCGTGTATACAATATATAAAAAGACAGAATAGCTACACTTTAAATATAGCCACTATTTCTTTTTAAATATATGTCAATTCCAAATCGTATACACACGCAAATTCTTTATACCAAGTTATAGTTTTACAAACCAAGCGTATTATTTGTAAGATTAATATGTTCCTACTACCTTTTTATTACAAGTTATATATTTAATACAGTTGCGATGATACACAACCCTACCATGAAAAGCTTTCTCAAATTTTTCCTTGTTTTATGACTTTCCTGTTCAAATCTTTCATCTTGAAGCAGTAGTAACAGTATTCACCTGAAATTCATTCATGTTATCTAGCTTTGGCCAGATTGCTGATGTTCAGATTAAAATACTACCTTCTAAAATGACGGAAAGAGTTGTCAACATGTAAACCGATGAGCTTTGAACTTTTCTTTGAAAAAGTGGGAAAAGTAAATCATTAGAACTTCTCCTTAATTTTTTGAGACTAGATGACGTCTTTTTGTGAACTTTTAATTTCCAGCGTTATTCGTCCTTGCAAAAGACATTCGAAATTCACTATTGAATAGTTCAATGGGTTGTTTTAAAAGAGAGCTTTGCATGTACGCTTAGATAACTTAAGTAAATAGAAGCACAAAGAAACTCATTTTTTGAGCGAATACACTTTTGAAATAAATTGGCGATGATGTTCACAAAACGCTTGTCAAAGGGAAGCCCTTGGTGATCATGGTTACATTCATGATCAAAAAAATAAGATTTTGGAATACTGAATGAAATATTGGAAATGGGAATAGTTTAAAACAACGAATCAAACTAAAAAAATTCCTTACAGCTTGCTGGCACAGAAAAAATACCAATTATGCATGAATATGTTGACAAAAGATGAAAACCGCACTTCTTCCTGATAACTCGAATTGACATCGAGCAGTTTCCTGCAAGTTGGTAAATTATGTTTTGCGCAAAAACGTTTTGCGATTTTTATTGGAGGAAATCGGAACATCAAAGAGTTTGTTTGCAAATATACCTGGTTTTTTAGTCCGTATGTGAATCTTTTCCCATTTATTATCAACTTGGTGTCGTTGATCGTTGAATCGTCTTTAACATTCCTGTTACTTCTCAATTCGTTCTAGCTCTATGCCAAATTTAATGGAATACATGCAAAGGAGACATATTAAATTTCCTTGATTCTACTGCTTACATTGCAAAAAAATATGACAAGAGAAAAACAAACATCATGTTATTCAGTTAGGGTGTTATGTATGATATTGCGTGACACAAATGTAAGTATAGTATTACTTTATACACAAGGCTTTCAAAGAAAAAGTGGAAGGGAAGACCAAGAAAAGTAGGAAAAGAAGGAACACGAGAGTTTGAACATTTTTTCCTGCAGATTCAGCAAAGCATACAAACGTAACTCATCATCTCTATCGTCGTGTACTATTTTTCTGTGCTTCTGTTTTCTCCTTTTCTCCAACTCGTTCTCCAGTCATCCCGTATTCAGCAGTAGTTTGAGTAGTTTCCCGAATAATATGGAATTATCAAAGGAGGGCAGAAGAAGAAAAAGCAAACAAAGTAGAATTGTTGATATTACTTATTACTATGGTTAATATACTGACGTCTTCGACATTCCTATGTGCTCTTGTTAATCTAACTGAATAGCATAGTGCCTATAGGGGATGAATTGAGTAGCATATATGAATTCGCCAAGTGTAGTAATACATGTCATCGCTCATAGTCCTTGGGAAAGTGTGTAGAGTAGTAACATCATCATCATTATCTCATATTCCTTTTTCTCCCTCATTCCTACTCTTTCCCTGTGTTTGTCGGCACAAAAAAATCTTTCTTGTTCTGGAAAAATGACAAGCCAGCAAAATATTTTTCGTACTCTGGAGAGGATGAAGATGATGAACGAAAAAAAAATATAGATGAAAAAATGAAGACAATATTAGAAGAATGAAAGAATAGGAAGGAACTGAAAAAAATGAGATGAAATGCATGTCTGATTTGTATCCTTTTTTGTGATTGTAGATGCATTCTTTTGGGTAGGATTCACTGACTCTCCCAGTCCTCAAGGAATTATCGTGCCGAATGAACGTGGAACGTAAGTTACATAAGTATTTTAAATGTTAATATGTATTCCAATATGGATAAGATTTTTTTTGGGTACATCAGATTTTTTAATACAACCAAACTGAATTTTTATGCACATACAAATAGCAAGATAAAAGTACCATTTTATAGGAACTTTGTTGAGTCATAATGTCAATGTTTTGTGCATTATATACTTTCCGTGCGGATGAAAGGTTGGGTTTCCAGTTGCTCACAATATGGTTGCATGATCAACATGATTATCTCTTTTCCAAGAAAGTTTCCATTCATCCGTTCAGCTCTTTCGCCTTAGTTTGTATTGTATTTCAGTATAGTCTACTAGTTTTATCAGAAATGTCTACAAATGTTGTGCACACATCAGCCAAGAAAAGACCACAGAAAGGGTACAGAGTTGAGCTAGCTTTCATTTTCTTCTTCTTTTCCTTTGTTGTCTTGTATTGGATTTTCTTGCTTTTATCTGGATTTTTTTTTCTAATACGCATATCCGATGACAATGAAGATGATTACATGATCATATAATGAATTTAAACTTTTTGTGTTATAAAAGCTCGAGGCAGTAGATTTTTTCTGCCAACCTTTTTAAATTTTGGAGCACAATAATAATAATGGAAATAAAGAGCAAAAATTAGGAAGCCACGGTTATATTTACTTGACGAAATACTGCGGTTGACATTTAGATTAAATAATATAAAGTATAACCATTATTTAGAGTGGTAACATTATTGCGAATTTCTTGCGAGTCTAGCAACTCGCAGCACGTATTTTCCTCAAAATGTATTGATATTACTTTACTTAACTGTTTCATTTTTTGCACACACGTCACGTAAATGATGCACCCTTATATAAGAAATACGACTCACTTATTACATTTCCACTTTTATTACTATATGCACCCAAAAATGGTTTTTTTATATAATAACTTTTATTTTATCTACAGCAAAGAAGTTTTGACAGGGTATAATAACGCTGACATTACCATTTCCCTGCCCGACGGACTTACCCTCAGAGATATCAAATGGTTCGCTGTCTGGTGCCGTGCCTACGAAGTAAGCCATTTTTTTGTTTGCTTAGCCCGTTAGCAAGATGCCATGTTATATAATGTAATCAAATATGTATGCTTGTATAAATATTGTGTGTAGATTTTATTTCTTAATCGTAAAGATAATGATCATCATCGTCATCTTTCATGAATGATTTCACTTTTTCGATGCATCTTTGCCATTATTAACCTTAAAAGGGTGTAAAAGGGATGGCTCACAATTGTTGTTGATTTTGCAAACTTTACTTTTAGCAAATAAGCTACATTTTTGCCGTTGTCCTTTTTGGTTACGTGATGTTTACAAAGTATATTTTCAGCAGACATAAATATAATAACAGTATATTTGTATGACATTATAATAATAAGCCACCTAAAAAATGCACTATTTTTCTCCAATATTGTTTGATTTACTAACTATTGTTACTGTGGAATATTGTGATTAAAGCTAACTGACCTCTCTCACGACATATTATAAAACTTTGTAGCAGAACAGAAAAGGTCCTGCCCAAATGCTCTTTGATAGCAAAGTTGAAAGTCAGTCAAGTTCGTCATTTACGCAAAATAGGAAAAAAATATACAGGTCATTCGAAAGATCTAAGTTTGTTGGCATAAAATACGAATGGTTGTTTTACAATTAAATAGTAATAAATAATTTATGAAGGGACCCTTAATGTGCTAGTAATTAGGTATATCGTCAAAGGAACACCAGACGCCACGCCAACACGCTAGGCCAAGCCACCCAATGCGAAAAGTAATGTTTACAAAAATAAATATGTACTTATTAAAGTAATGCATCAATGTAAATTAAATGAATGGCAAAAGGATTAATATTGTTTTGCAGGATAAATTATGGCAGAGATAGATGGCTAATAGCTTGTTGTACATATTATTTAACAGCTTTTCCATTTGCACTTATTGACCGATTTGCTGTATTGTTAATTGTAATGCAACGAATAATAATTATAGTATAATATACAGTAATATTGCGTGACGACCTTTAAAACGTCATGTCAGACAGTGCAATCAACAAAGGGAAAAAAATAAGAAGGCAGAGGAAAATATTGACCTAGATATTTTATCATCTTTGACAATCTGGCTTGTAGATAAAAAAATATTAATATTCGGCTATAACATTAAATTAATAAGCGTTAGTTTATTAGATGAGATCAACGTAATAAATAAAAATGAATGGTTTGATAATGACAGCTCTAGAGTTTTCACACTCTTCTTTAAAAAAAACAAGCGAATTAGTTAAGGTAACTAAAAGTAAAGTGATAATAGCAAATAAAATCAGTTGTTGAGAATTACCGTGGCTGATTAAATGGCTGATTGATTGACATCTAAGAACAGGAAAAAAATCATCACTTTAATTTCTAGTTACTTGGGATGAAAATCTTTTGATTATATTATGAATTATTCGTAAGATGTTGAATTTAACGGGAAGGAAAAAAATCATTCAATTTAGCGAGGTTTTAGATGATTGATTGATGGAGGAAAACGACAGATAATAAATGGATGATGTACAGTGAAGTATATAAGGTTTGATGCACAATTCGTAGTGCGTTTCCCATGAATGAAGTAAATTGAAGCCGTAAAAAATGATAATCTCGAATGGTTTTTAAAGTAATCTAAGCTTAATCATGACGATGATGGGATTGATAATGAGTGACTGAAAGAGGCTTTTAGTTCTGTTAATGATGATGATCCAATAGAAAAGAATATTTATATGGAAGACAAGGGGTCAAAATCACAATGTCGCGGTTTTCATGTTGAGGGATTTTTCTACAAAAATTTGAACAATAGAAGGAGATGAAAAAGCAAATAGCATTGTTTGTTAACGAATTGACTTTTAATGGATTGTTATGATGTGTAGCAGAAGTATAGCATCAGGCTTACTACGTTTTTTTCCAAGGTGGTTTGATTGAAGGGAATATTAACGTAATGTGACCTTTCAGTATACCTGTCAGCAGAAGAAAAAGAGAAACAAATTAAAGCTTTTCCTCTCACAAAAGAGTAAACAAAGTCGAGCAGGTATACAGACAGGCATAACACAGTCTGTCAGTTAATAATCTGATTTTTTTGTAGTGTTGTTGAAAAAGAATCATAAAAGGGAGGTAGTAGATCAATCTTGGCAGAGTGGAGAAGAAATTGTGATGATGATGACGATGATTAAGATGACAGCACATTAAAAATCTTTATAAAATTATGACGATTTTGATAACTATTTTTGATGATTCATGATTTTAGGTCAACTTTGGTGACATCTACATCCCACCAAATTTTGATTATCCTCAACCCCACGTTGTTGGCAATCTCTTGGGACAAGGTGTCTCTTCTGGTCCTATTGTTGTGGTTGATGCTCAAACAATCCTTGTGCCTGATTTCAGCTTTGATGGACAAGCACCAGGTAATTTAGAATTACCTTTTTTATTATGACATTTATTCAAATATTTATGTTTTAAGACTGCATAAAAATACATATATGTGTATTTGCTTAAAGATTTACATTTCTGGGTTGGCCGTGGCTCTCCTGGTCCCGATGGAATTCGCGTTCCTGATGAAACTGGCACCGATGCTGGTCTCATCAAGGCCGACAAAAAGACTCTCGTGCTCAGTCTTCCCGGTGATTTGACCATCTTTGACATTGACTACTTTGGCGTCTACTCCCGTGCTTACAACATTGACTACGGCCACGTGAGAATCACCCCAGGTCTCAATGTTCCCCCATCCCTTCGCATGCTTGGAATCAGTCCTCAAGTAAGCTACTGGGAAATATGTTGGTGGGAATCTGTCTCCCCATTTCCCATCATCATTTTTTCATTAATCGAACAATTTTATACATAAAAATGTATAATGAAAACTATCGTAGCAAAAGAATTTACTTGTTTTTATGCTAACATGAAAACACATACTTTATATGAGCACACACACAAGTAAGCTGACAAAATGTTTATTTTTCTGTGACGTGCATACACAAACAAGTACTCGAGTAAGATAAGACTCAAATAAGAAAGATGTCGAGAAAATCCAAAGACAAAAATGGAGTAAGCCTCCTTAAAATACTAGAAATACCCTTCCATATTCTGTATTGCCTGCCTGACACCCCAACGCAGCAACGCGACGAACGAACGCAATATTCTTTTTAGATTTTTTTGCCTCTCTGTACGTCTTTTTTTTCTCTGTAGAAAAATGTGTATGAAACACAAACTATTTATCTATTCCATTTGAATCTTTGTTTGAGCATCCAATTTCTTCTTTCAATTTTCTTTTTTTTCTCTCTCTCAATATCTTCTTTTACTTGTCCTCTTAAGACTAGTGAGCCTGAGTCTACTTGTATTTTTTTTATCATCTGCACGTTTCATGCTGATCATTCCCATTTCTTCTTCTTTTGACTGTACACTATACCTAAAATTGTTTTTAATACTTCACTACGTCGTCTTCATTTCTCCCTCTTGACATAAATATGCAATTTTTATCTATTTTTATCTGACTTCTTTCTTCCAACTTTCCTTCCCTTTTCCCATTTGTTTTTTCTTTCTTCGTATAGCTTTTAACAGTGAACTCATCTCCATTGGCGACACCCGCACCATTCCTGTCCACAACCGCGTACGTCCATGGTTCAAACGCTCTTGTTCATCCAAGTGTCGCCCCTGCTGCTACCTACTTCCATACGGGGACCACTGCTCTTAGTCCAATTGCTCATCATCACCCTGCAACTGCTATCGCCGTGCCCCAACAGCAGTACTTCCATTACGGCACTGCAGCTGTTCCACAAGGA
Source organism: Entomobrya cf. arborea Gr-Col-00668 (assembly GCA_034699025.1). Taxonomy (NCBI): domain Eukaryota; kingdom Metazoa; phylum Arthropoda; class Collembola; order Entomobryomorpha; family Entomobryidae; genus Entomobrya; species Entomobrya cf. arborea Gr-Col-00668. The sequence goes on along the minus strand of JAQIWN010000518.1, from coordinate 2,889 downwards.
AACCACCTGATCACATATCAAGCGTCTGCTCCAACTACCTACGCTGCTACCTCCGCTCTTGACACTAATCACATTCACGATGGGCTCATCTACAACTCTGCAGCGTCCTCCCATTCCACAACAACACTCAGCCATGCAAGTGGAACGGGAGGGTATCACTCCGTTGGATCCAATGGATTTAGCACGTTCACGCTGAGAACAAGCAAAGGGGCTGCTACTGCTGCTGCACTTTACTAGAAAATGTAAACTAAGAAATGATTAAACAAAATATATATGCATACTTGTATCGCAATTTGTTATCATTAATTATCCTTTTTGTATTTGTGACTACTAATCCCTTGTGTGTGAGTATTTGGTTCTCTATCTTTTCCATCGTGTGAAATTTTAATCCTACTAATCCTTTTTATTCGAGGTCGGTTTTCACAAAATTTGTAATTTAACTCTATTTATTCAATTTTCAGCTTTTTCCAGTATATTATTTATATTTTATGATTTTTTTCTACTTTATTAGTATAAATTGGTATGTATGTACTTTTTTAATTAATGCCAAAACGTTTACAAATTAGTTTACAAATTCTTGTGTTGCAAACAAACAGCAATGCAATTTAGAATAATATGTACCACATAAGATAAATTTTTTATTATTTTATAATATTAGCAAATATTGTAGATTACGCATAAAAGATATGGAACATATAATATTGTACTGTGTATTGTATTTAAAAAAATACATTATGTTATTACCAACTTAACTTTAAAATTGTACACAAAATTATAAGATACTTGTATAAAAACTTGCGTTTTCTTGTCGGTGCTTCTTCCTTTCTTGATCTGTTCTTATTTTGTTTTTGTTGTCGTTGTTCTTATTTCATTCTTTCAAACACAAACTTTTCCCATTCGTCATCGTCAATATTATCAACACTTCATTACCACGCGAGAATTTACTTTCAGCTGAAATGTATTTTTGGAAGAATTTCTCACACATCACACATCTTGAATTTGAGTTTCTCGGAAAGATATTTATTGGATTTTTCATCTACGTGACCGATTTTGATTCTCAATTTATACATTCATCTTTAATGTTTTCCCAAGACTTTTTAAAGTTTTGAGTTTTTATAATCAATCAATCAACTTTTAATAATGATAAGCGAATCCTTACACTCCGAAAACCAAAGTTTTCAGTAGCAAACAATGATTCGAATTAGATAGTGACGTTCTTTTGTACTAGCTTTTAGATTACATTGTAGTTAAATAGGCATGCTAGTGATTTCCTCAAACATTTCTACCTTTAAACCACGCAAAATCGTACACTTGCTTTAGTGACTATTTCGTCTTCATAACGATATATAAACTATGAATTCATTGGTACCACCGGGCTAAATTCAACACAAGATGATATTCTTTTGAAATCAGATCCTCTCCGAATTCCTGCTGCTTCTAGTTCTCTTTTACCATTATAACCCGTATAATTGTATCTATCGACTCATCGTCAGTTAGATCACATAACCCAATGGTATGTGTATGCAATGCTCATAAGTGAGTTTTGACATCAGTTGTCCTTGTTCAAAGGTGAAGGTGGCAAGAACTATGAATTTAGGATTCAGAATCTTTTCCCCTTTTCCTTACTTCTTCAATTTTGTCTTGCGTCATTTCATTCTTCTTAGATGTATGTATGCATATTTATGCAAGTCATATATTTATTCATCAAATTCCTACTGATTGTGAGTACTATAGCAACTTCTCGATCCTATTAACCCGACATGTCTCCTCATTTTATTCTTTTCAAGTGAGTTTTATCATCAAAGTCAACTTTCAGAAGAAAACTGTATTTTTATTAGGAAAGTCACCAGCAGAAAAATGACATGTTCTAAGATTCACTTCAATGACATGAGAAGTTTTTATTCATGTTGTGAACATGTCAAATAGACTTTGTTAAGTCAGCGTGTAAAATATTTAGTCTTCTTCCACAAAATGTAAATTAAGTAATTTATTACTGCAATGATGGTACAAACTCTGATATGAAGGAAAGTGTCAAAATACCCCAAACTACCTAAAATGACTTTTTGCCACACAGTCAATTTTCATACATTTCCTAATCTGAACCAATAATAAAAGATCAAAACCTTTTTTTAGCGATCCGCTTATATTTAAGTCAAATCGATAAAATTTTGTGCCAAAGATTCATTATTGCTGTTAAGGCATCATTCTCACAATTATCAGATATGTGGCACGATTGCCAAGAAAATAAACTTTTTATGCTGTAAATGAAGTTAAGCATTGCCATACGGAAAATAAGATGAAATATAAGGCTTAAAAGTTATCAGTAATTTCCGTTATATACCTGAATGCCCTTACACCTAAAGAATCATTATTTTTCGTATATTTAAAAAACTTTTTTTTCTGATCTTTGTACATTTCTATATCTTCGACGCTTTTCTCTATATTTTAGTTAAATATGCTATGCGACTTTTAGTCACGAAGGAAAGTAAGATTAGGTATCTTCATTTATCTTGTATGCTGCATACATATACGTAGAGGTTTTTAATAAATGGCGAATATAATGACGAAACGTCTTAAATTAGAGGAGAATTTACAAAAAAAAATCAAATAAAATATCACGAAAGTTTATTTTATACCACCTATTTGAGATCAGCGTACATTTACTACTTTTTCCATTCAGATTCCTGTTACCTTTGTAGCCGAATACCTATTAGAAAACAGCTGCCCAGGTGGAAGGAACATAGATTTCACATTTAAAAATTGTAAATACTCAGAAAATATTTATACAACATAAGGCCACTGTTTCAATAAAAATGGTGTACATGAGCAAAAGTTTCTTGGATGGTCCCAGTGCATTTCGAAATTTGTAGAATCGTTTAAGTGGAATTT
>JAQIWN010000517.1:0-31748 GCA_034699025.1 Entomobrya cf. arborea Gr-Col-00668 | reverse complement strand
GTTATAAAACTAGGAAGCCTAAAAGTAATCAAAAAAGTATCGATGCAGTTTTTACATTTAAATCTTTTAAACTAGCAGTTTGAGTTTTTGTGAACCAACACATTATATTTACGAATAAATCATGACGGTCTCTTATACTGGTGATGTGGCCAATGGTAGCCACTTTGGCTGCTTTTGGAAAATTCTTGCAAGGTAAGGGTTACTCTTTGTTACTTTTAATTTATCTAATGTTTAAAAGAAAACTTCATTTTTACATACATGTACTCAGACTTAATGTGTATTTCTAATTTCTAGCTGTCGACGAAATTCATAAAAGTAACTTAAAAAGTTTCCACAGAAAGAATGCTTTTTTTGTCAAAAAATGATGCATCAAAAATATTTTTACAACGTCACTTATTTCCCAGAAAATTGATATCTGGGTCACCGGAATTGAATTGAGAGTGAAAAGATATCCCAAATTCAAGTACCTTTGAACATTTTTTTAAACAACCTGAAAATAAAAGTCAAGGTCGATAAGCAGATTTGAGATGAAAAATGCAACAAAACAAGCATCGGTCAAAATTCTTTTATAAATGCAAGTGGTCAAATGATAAAATCAAATCTGTTTATCAAGATTTCGGGGTCTAACAAGGATTCTTGCTAACTGAAAATCTTTAACTTTTGGCAGAATAACAAATATTTGAATGCATTCATGAGTAGAGAAACCAGCAGTAACGTATAATCCAGTTTACTCAATTCTACGCAAGCATTTGATAATATCTTAACTGTTTATCATGATAGTCATTAGACACGTTGCACTTGCAACTAACTACGTATTGTATTTTCATTTCGACTTTCTTCTTCTGCCACAAATATAATTAATTTTCACTGGCAACTGATCAACTGACTGATTGCTACTGTACTGTGATATAATATATCTAAGTCAATAACGTCTCATGATTACTCATTGTCATTACGTAAAATAATAGCTGTCGTTGTCGCATCTGGCATTGAAATTTGAAATGTGCAAAAAAATGTGGAGTCCGTTTTAAAAGATTTGTGATGTGATGTGTGTGTGTGAGTGAATTTTCCTTTCCTCTTCGTCCATCCTACAAGTTCAAAAACAAAACAAAAAGTTTCAGGTTTCAATAAAACTACATTATGCATTGTATTACCTCTTGTGTGTATAGTGTAGTCATAAGAAATAAGGGCATTCACCTAGAAGAACATTTTAATGACAGGAATGCATCATTTTTTTACATATGAGTCTGGCAGCAATGAACAAGACGCATGATATATTATGCTTACCGATGATGCATGCAACTTTGTATCTCAATTGAAGCAGAAATAATGGAATTCTTTCCTCAGCAACAAAACAGCAAAGTTATCATTGCCAGCCGATAAAAAATTTGAGAACAAAAAAGAGGCCGACATGGCACGACAAGTGAATGTTGCTACTACTACTTCTAATAACGTAATATTTAAAAGTTAAATATTCTTTCTTCCGCAATCTTTTACAACAGCATAGCAGCTAGAGAAGCTACCGTGCGGCGAAATACAAAACAATGTCAACAGTAGTTGATCAAGGAGAGGTGGGTATAAGTAACATGAGTTACAGAGCACGTAATGCTCATCACCTAAATATTTTTTGTAAATCGATTAATTAGATTATTAGATTTTATAGACGTGTTACAATAAAGTAACTCCAATACAAAGAACTTGAATTGGGGAAAGTTCAAATTACTGTCACTGATCACTTGACAGTTTTTCGCTGATTAGGTGGCCGTTGTGTTAGGAATTCCAAAAAAATGTATAATTTAAATAAAACAAACGCCACCATTTAACATTTTTAATCATGATAATCCCTTCATTTTCCCAGTCTACTTCCTGAGCTCATGTCTGTCTGAGCTAAAGCGGTAGTAAGGGCGATCATGTTGATTGTGGAAGTAGCAATAAAATGTTAGGCAGTCTTGGCGTCACCAAAAAAAGTGACTTATTGATGAAAGGCTGTCAATAAATTGGTGTGCATTATATATGTGCATCTCTACTCTTTACTTACTGCATATATTACTCTACATACTCTGATTTAATCAATACTCTAGAATCATGATATGCAAAAATGCAAATTACAAAAAATGCAGATACGCATGGTCTGCTACTGCGCAAACAATACAAGCGAGAGGTAATCAGTGGTCATTCATTACTTTTAACATCTGTGACAAAGCGAGTCTGCTGATGTGTGTAATGTACCTGGTTATTTGTTTTCTGCTACTGTTTAATGGCTTGATTGAGTTGGGGTACAAAAGAAAAGTAAAAAAGAAACAATCACCGCCTATTTTCATACCATGTCATCATCAGATTAATGCATTATGCATGATTTGCGACTTTAGTAAATGCTTAAATGTGATGTAAATGTACAAAAGAATGGAACAGAATGTCACAAGTCAGTAGCCGTTAGCTACATGATGCGTTTCTTTAAAAAATTGGAATGCCGGAAATTTGTAAAGCGGAAACCAAATTTGGTTGCGGAAGGATTAACTGTAATAATAGACGATGGCGGCGTGGCGGTTATAAAAATTGTTTTAAAAATAATAATGATACGGCTGAGGGTAAAAAAAATATGTACAAATAAATTAAAACTATTTCCCTGTGATGACACAACACATTAAAACTGATTATATTCACTTGTCTTTAATCATTCATTAATATAAATGTGGTTAATAAAGCAACAGATCGCATACAGATGGACAGAAAAATCTAATCTTCCTATTCTACTTCACATAGGGATGTTTTGTAACTTAATCAACATTGTTAGCTAAATGTAGAACTATAAAAATAAAATTAAACTTCGTGGTCATCGAGTAATCTAATAAACAATAAAAATGATAGCGGACGCAGACATGTTTAGATTAGCATCAATAAAAATTAAATTACAAACATTTGCAACATGGAGGGTCGTCTGATGCGTGCAACAATTGCATCTCCATTCAGCAGACTAAGTTTGGAGTTCCTAGAAAACCAAATGTGTAATGAGATATTACTTTGATACATTAATGAAGACAAAGTACAGTAGCTAAGAAAAAAACCTGAGTCCTCCCTCACCCTCAACGACTTGAACAAACCAGTGCCCTTGATTGAGGCGGAGGCCTAAGTTTGATTCTTAGTGCGAAGAGAAATTTGACCATTATAAAATTATAGTCTAAAGTCATTAATTAAATTGCATTGCATAAAGTCAATCTAAATTAACTTTTTAGGTTTTGTTAAGGCTAATTTTTTAAATGATTTTTTTTTTCAGATGGCGAGGAAGTGTCTACAAACTAATATGGAGGGAATTGGTAGCGTACCTCGTTCTTTACTACATAATTAACATAATCTATCGTTTTGGTCTGGACGATACACAGAAAACGTACGTTAAAAAAAATGCTTAAACGTTTGATATTTTATTTTATTATTTCTTTCCAAAATCGCTGAAGTTATACCATGAAATGAATGAATCGCATGATGATCGCACAGCTATGCAGCTATATTTTTTATTGTTACTTTTTTTACAGAACATTCGAAAAGATCAAGGTTTACTGTCGTAAAAATATTGAGAGCATTCCCATGTCATTTGTTCTTGGATTCTACGTATCGCTGATTGTCAAACGATGGTGGGATCAGTACTGGATTCTACCCATGCCAGACTCCCTTGCTCTCTATATCAGCGCTTCCATTCAAGGACAGGTGAGTTGAGATTGAGAGTTGTTCCGCTTTTGTATTTCATGTTATTATCCAGAATGTGTGAGATTCCAGTAGAAATTCTGTGCAGAAGCTTTAATTTCTTAACTGTAACAATGCATAAAAAATGAAAAGGGAAAATGGGCATATTAAAAACGTTCCTATTATTATACAGTTGCCTTGCCAAAAGCTGCTTTTATTTACGATTTATTTAAGTGAATGTATTTACGAACTGCTGCAATTAAGTACGTTTAGCATTGAACTTCACCGCAAGTTTAATCGACATCATCATCATCATAAGTATCTGGGCAAGCCGTCATTGGCCATAATAAATACAACATAAGCTAGGCTGCAATGGTGTGTGCCAGTGATTAAGGTTAACTGCATAAACATAACAACAATAGGAAGTGAAAAAATAAGAAAATGAATGGGATGCGATATATTTATGCGAATTCAGAATACATAGTGGTGAGGCGAGTACAGTTTGGTTTACAGCACTTGTTAATTTATTATAATTTGTGTGAATTGCTGCTGTACTAGTGGAAGATTTTTTTGCCGATTTACTGAGAACCAGGAGTTGGCGAGTTTGCATTTCTGCTGAATTGATTGACTGTCCAATGTATGATTTATATGTGCATGCATAATTATATTTGCTTTGGTACGGTTATGTAAGTCAAATAATCAAATATTTGCATTTTTATTTGAACAGAGGCGACTGCGGTGACTAATAAGATCTTCAAGAGCCAAATATTTCTATAATAATCATTCAAATCAGAATAAGAGTCAACATTTGATTAAAAATAAGTATTTGATTTTTTGCACTTGCTTGTAATTAACTTCTTACTACTTCTTTTTAGCTAAATTTTATACGAATACAATTTCCCCGTTTTCAACAAATATATTTATGATGGGCTAATATTAGTTATCAAAATGTTTAAATTTTAATACTTACTGCTGCTGAAATTCATTTTACTTTCAGTTATTTTCTAGTGAATCAACATTAAATGTTTCATAAGTTTAATTAAGAAAGCATTCGATTGTAAGAGATGAGATGCGAGAGCCAAGAGTCAAAAGATTACTTTTATTATTAACTTGATTAATTAAAATATATTTTTAAACGAACATAGTTGAGTACATAACAAAATGTCATACATCCATTATTTATGTACTATTCATGAACACATGCACTTATATATGTCGATTATCTTTCTACCTGAATTTCTACATATGCATCTGCATTTTCTACTGAATTGGTCAATGTCACGTAAGGCAGTGACTTTTTTAAAACTAATCATACTCAGTAACTCACGGTGCATTGCTTGTTTGAGAAAGGAATCATAAATTTCAAGTAGCATTCTAGCCAGTCGGCTGGCTGGGATGACATGACAGCGATGCATTTATTGCACAACCAACGCACTGCCAACAACAGAATAAAACATAAATGCATGTGTTCTATATGGCATGTTCATACAATAATTGCAATTGATATGACAAGTACAAGGTACATATTTTAAATTTATTTTGCAGTAGTGCAATTAATTGGCAATCGGCAAAGCATATAGAAGTAAACTGCAACGTAGACAGACAAATCAATCTTTTATTGTTTTATTATTAAAGTTTTATGACTATTAAATTCTAAAGTTGATACAATGTCAAGAGAAATGTATTTGATTTTTTAAATGCATTAAAAGTTAGTCAACTAACTTGAAATGAAGTCAATATTTTTTTCAAGTACTTCTAAACAAAATCTGTTTAAAAAGTAATGTATTTATAAGTTTTTTATTTAACGCAAAGGAAATTTCAGATTGGATTCTCGATTCGCTCCAACAAATGAAATGAAGTTATAGCATTTTTACGTAAGTGTATCTCCTAATTTCCCAGTAATAAAACTACGAGCAAAAACTCCACATGGTCATAGTCATCAGAACTTTGAGGAAAAAAAAACGGATTTCACACAAATATTTTGCATTTCTATCCAACAAACAATTACATTTTGTCATTATCATTTAAATTCCATTGTCATACAAGGCACCACAAAACTAATCATGAAGTACATATCAAAAAATCAGACGTAAATTGCAGTACAGTCTGTTTATTTATATTTTTCATACTGCACACTTAAATAAATAGTGTTTTGTGGGTCTTAACTTCATTTCCTCTTATTTTTACAGAAAGCTTAGTAGAGTAGTTAGTAAACTAATAAAAATGCATTGTGTGACCATAACAACACTTAAAAACAAGGATTTCTGCTGCTACAGCAATGGCAGCAGCCCTGCAAGTACCTGAAAACTTTTGGCAGTCAGGTAAATGTTTTCATTGAGCACTTTTTTATTATTGCAGTTTACTCACACTCTCATGATTCGTTGGCCAATTACAGCTGAAATTCTTCCTAGTCACTACATTCTTCGTAAGCATCTCAATAATTTGAAATATAAAAGACAAATATTTGCTGTACCAGAGCGATCATGTCACTTGCACTTTTTAAATAAAAATTTATAATTGATATGAAACGATGACTATTCTCAAAAGCATTACCTTGACTGTTCACTTTATAGTCTTGTAATTTAGAGAATATTTTTTTTTTTACTATTCCTTATCCTGGCTTGCCTTTTGACGTCGCGTGGTGTGGTCACACGCATGTTTGTACCTTCAAAAAACCAATAGCGTTTCACCTGCTAAAGTTTCTCCCAAGCTGAAAAACAAAAACTTTAATTAGCTTTAAATTTTCTTTATCGTTGTAGTCGTACTTTATTTGAAATGTAATATACATACATCATCTAGCCATTTGCATTGTTTTAACCAAAAAAAATATTCCCAGGACGTTACAAATATCAAGTTAACCATCGCAAAAACAACTTCATTATAATTGATAGCACACCATTTTTGAAGGCTTCTTCATGTACAGATATCACCACACTTTTCCTAGTTCATTTAATAGTCCATGTAATCTAGCGTAGAAAAGCTAGACGTTAGGAACGATTTAGCCAACAAAAATAAAGAACCTAAGCTTTTATTACAAATAATATAATGATGATGACTACAAGTGTTTGTTTTATTATGTTTGTGCGTGCAAAACAGACATTTTCCATGATATGGTTGAATACCTGAATTGTGTACTTTTCTCGAAACAATAAAAAATGCAATTTGCATCCATACACAATTGAAGACACAAGCCATCCGTCAGTCGCGAGTCAACTTCATGTCAGCATTTAAAAGCACTTTTAGTTTTAAAAGATCTTGACGTACTCATACCCATGGAATACAAAACATTGTATCTAATCTTAAATTTTGCAGAACGAAGGCTGCGGTAGATAAAACCATGGGTTTAGTCTTGACCACGGAATTATATAATAGGCAAAAATCTCAAGTTTCAAAATATTGTAATAAAATTTTAATGAAGTTTATAAATTGACTGAGTGTAAATGCTTAAGTATAAATATCGTTACACTCTAATGGGGCGGGTACATCTATTCTTGTATTTTGTAAATTATAAACATAACTTTCATCACATCTCCAGGATTAGATCAATCATCCCCTTATTTGCTTTCGAACATGGTCTCATTAAAGTCAAACTAATAATTATAAACATTAAATACGAGTACATAATCAGGACAACATGGTTAAAAAATAATTTAACAATTAGCTGTATTAAAATATACATCATTCTTTTGCATTTTAGTATAAAAAAAGTATGCAAATTCATTTTTCACGATTTATTGCATTACGAATTTTCATTCGTAATACACTGCCGCCTAACAAAATTTCGAATAGGAATAGGAACAGTGACGTGCGCTTTGAGGGAGGGCGAGGTGGAACATGATCATCATAATATCGGCACTCGGCACATCATGAACATGATTATTTTATGATACCGGTAATTCTATTTAAAGCTACAATGTCTGTCTACACCTTCCTCTACTATCCTATTATCCCATCCAAATTTCAAACTAAACTATCATAGCAACAATAATTGGCATTGTTACTGTTGTTATTATAATTCCATCGTATCGTGGCGTGGAGGTATCTCACGACTTCAGATTGCTGGATGGATGGATTACAGAGCAGATGACGGCACTGGCACTTTTGGCTTGCAAAATAGACTAAATAATAAAAATTCTCGAGTCAGGTTAATAATATTCTTCTCCATGTACTGTCATAGTCATGATGTACGTGCTCAAGGTATTGAGGAACGTCTTCAAGAAAAGAATATAAGGTGGGAATTTTCCCATCATGATGATAATGTCAGAGAGAAAAGAGTTGGGCAGCAGGCAAGATGAATAATCGAATGAAGATGTGCAATGAAGGGCAAATAACAAGCTTAGCTCAAGTCAAAGTCAGAAAAGATACATTTCTGGACGAACCTAATACAAGTTTATTGTAGTCAAATACAAAAAAAAAAATGTGAGATAGAAACGGAACTATTTTAAGTGTTTTAAATTGCTTGCAAATTTCATTTCTGTAAACTTTATGTACCTAAATCACTTATTTATTTTATTACCATGCATTTTTTTGTGTAAATTTAAATGCTTCATACCTACTGGGTATGTAAATCAAAATTTCATGCTAATGTTGAACTTGAACTGAAGTAGAAGTATGAAATTTTAAACTAGTCGAAAACTGAAAGTTCTAGTTTTTAGTTTTTCCTGGAAATGGAATAGCTTCCGCTGTTCACAGTGCATTGTTTTGAAATTTTCTAACGATTGAACACAAAAAATTAAAATGATCATATAGAAATAATAATCAAAAGGAACAACCAATCTGTTGGCATCCCGCAGAGAGAATTTTTTTAAAAAAATCACTTTCCGCTTAAGCAAGGATAAAAATATTTGGAAAGGTCACCTTGAATCTATCTTTCTCTCGTAAGCAAACAATTTGTTTGTAAATAGGTACCCCCACAACAAAAAAGTGGTTTAAATTATTAATGAAAAATAGAATTCTTTGAATTGTAAAAAGGTAGGTCTCTATATATCCAAATAATACCAGATATTAAATTATTAGTTTCGTCACTAATTTGTCTCTATCATTTCACTGCTATGCAAATAATAAACGTTGTACAAACGGACTACCAAAGTAGCGTAAACTTGAAAGTTTAAAAATGGTAGAAAGAGAGGGGAAAATTCTAAATACACATAATACACAGAATGGTACAAAGCTAAGAATTGCTATACTTGAGGCGTTGCATTAGTTTTCAAATCTTTTGGAAAAATCGAGGCGGCAGACACGACAATGCCATTAAGTAGATTTCGCTACTAAATAATAATACTAAGGCAGAATAATATTGTAATGCAAAAAAGTAAAATTCCACGCATCTTTTTTTCATGTGTATTTAAGTACAATTTAAATTCTTGCCGTCTTCACAATCTTATATTTATTGTCTACCATTATTACTATCAGAAGGAAAACCTGAAATGTTCAGTTCCAATCCATCTAACTATCCATCCTTCTAGGTAACTCATGTTTAAAATTATTATCAGCATAATTATGAATAAAAATTGTGCATGTTTTTGCGAGTGGGTTAGGCCATGTGATAAACATTTTTTTTCAATGAAACTGTAGTAAAGATTGGGTAATAATTACCTTTCATGATGCCTGTATCACAATCTTGATCACTAACCAGTTTCCGCGCTAATGTCGAATATATTTACATTTTGAACTTGTTATTTTGTAAATTGTACTTGCCCAGCACCGGAATTAAAATTTATTTTGCTGTGAGCGTCCTACACTCATTACCAGACTTAATAGTCAAACGTACGCATTTCCGTTTACATTTAAGTACGTTCTTACTCCTTTGCACACTCATTCATTTGACAATAATTTGCAATTATCGATTTTTTCAGGCATACTCCCATTATTTGTATACCTTTGTTTCTAATAGATTCGTTTCAATATTAATAATTAACCGCTTTAATATTATATATTAGCTATCCAAAACGTTTATCTGTCCTTAATTATATAGCTCATTAGATATATTTTTTAAACCAAAATAAAGTGATTGTTCTGAAGAAGAAGGTCATGAAGGTCGAATATTGCGCCAGGCTACCGCCACCACGGTGTAGTAATCAAAGCAAGGCGTTTATTTTTAATTAAAAAAGATAAATAGTGTTTGCATACTACGTACATAATTACATGGAGGATATTTTGTTAAAATGTGGAGCTAAATCTATAACATATAAAAGAATAGACTACTAGCTTGGTTAGTTTTTAAACTTGAACATTATCCAAGTCCACAGAATTTATTCCATTCAATTGAATTCACATAAAAATACATACACGACAGCTAAACAAGTAAGCAAGCACGATTCTGCGCTACAATCTACGATTTATGATTTAATTTTCAAAATGGCATGAAAAGTTGGAAATTACCATCATGATTCATCGTGTTTTATGTTTCCTTCTATTCTCATGCTGATGTAAAAGATGAAGAGACGCAAATGATGTTGTGCAATTAGGCATTAAAATACTAAGGATTACAGTGCCAGTTGATTGGTATGTTATACAAGCCCAAGACGGCAAAAGGGATATGGGTGTTACGTATTTGTAATTTTTTGGATATGCAATAGAATTTTCTTACATCACAACTTTAGCTGGTAGATCATAATTATCGTCATTCAATAATAAGTTTTGAGTATTTGCTTTGCTTGCTGGAGCGATAAAATAGAATGGATAGACGGTAGCAAAATTTAATATTAGCCAACGATGGTATTCAATGAAATGAACGAAGTCTGAAAATCCAAACACGTAGAAATAAAACAGCAAAAAAAATTAAAATCGTGAGTACTTTGAATGAAAATTGTGGTGCCTATGTCTAGTTTTTTTTGTGACAAAGGTGGAAGATGATGCATCATAAATCATGAATTTGTTCTTTAGGCTATAAGAATATTGGCCAGAGAAGTGAGGAGGATTCAGAAATAGTTATTAAACCGTCATTATTAACATACTTGTACTAGAGATAAAGTAGAAAAGAGGGAGAGCAGAGTAAAATGATGGAATGACAGTGCGGTAGTGCTGCTACTATGAAAAAAGACACATTGGATTTTAGATTTTTGCAAGTTGTGGCGTCATTCTTCTTTGCAGTTCAGTGATTGAATATGAATAGAAGATATGGAATTTTTAGCCAATCATCTTTCACAATTCTTTTTCTTGGAATTATTTCTTTATGCACAAATCATGGTGGAGATGAGATGTAATGTCAGCAGTGTGATTGAAGGAGAATGATGCAGTGAAAATATTTTTAGTAAAAACTACATAAATGCAAGTTAGGTTATTGGATTTTTTTCTCTTTTGCTTGCATTCATGTTTCGGGATATTTGTCATTTGTTGAAAAAAGTTAAAAATAAGTGCTACAGACAGAATATAATCACGATTTTTTTCGCGTTTTTTATCAGTGTGCAAGTCTACGTCCCTATGTGATTGTATTGTTTTGTCATGGTTTCAATTCAAGGCCACATTTTTATTGATGCATAGAAAAAGTATGCCTACTTTCCATTTTTTGCGGAAAAATAATTTTTTTTCCAGAATTATTGTTGGCGAAAAGGTGCCATCCTCTAAATATCAGTAGTAAACGAATGATAATGAAGGAGAGCAAATGAAGATAAACTAGACCACCTCTTTTGGGAGGAGTAGAAGTTAGCTGCTACACGTCAATGAGTTGCATTTAGGTTATTTTCCCCTAGGTTCCTCAAGTTCTTTTAGGAAGGTTTTCTGTTGGAAAGGTAGAATTGTAGCAGAATCTCTATAAACTAAACTTTGTAAATCATAAAGCAATTAGTGTTGCTGCACTGTACTGGCAAATGATATTTTTTATCCATTTTTTTTTTTTGATTTTTAGTGATAACTGTCACATAAATTTGAATGCATATTATTATTGCATTTAATATTGCCTGTCAAAGTAAAGAAAGCAGTCACGATATTAATGAGCCTTTAAACTTTTTTATTGCGTAGGATGAAAGAGGACGTCTACTCCGCCGAACCATCATGCGGTACACCATGTTATCCTACATCATTTGCCTTCAGAGAATTAGTTTTCGGGTAAAGAAGCGATTTCCCACTATGCAACACTTGGTGGACACTGGTACGAACAACGAAGCGAAAGATTATTGAATGATTAAATGAATTATTTGTAAGAGATTTTAATAGCAACAAATAAACATTTTTTTGTTTTTGTAGGATTGATGACAGAAAGTGAAATGAAAATTTACGAAAAAATGGACCAGAAAGCAAAAGTGCTCAAATTCTGGATGCCGGTCGTTTGGGCTTCGAACCTGATCAATCGAGCCCGTCACGAGGGAAGGATACAATCAGACCATATGGTGCAGACTATAGTCACTGAGTTGTCGGATTTCCGGAGAAAGCTGGGTCGTATTATGGTCTTTGACAATGTCAGTGTCCCATTAGTGTACACGCAGGTATGAGCTTTGAAAGAGCAAAGAGAATCAAAACAATTAAGAATTTTTTGTATAATATCTGGAAATGCTTTAATTTTATTTCACTATTGCAATAGGTCGTTACCCTAGCTGTATACACATATTTTCTCGCCGCCCTGATTGGACGCCAATGGGTTACCCCAAGAGAACAAGAGTTAATTGCCTTGGTATATCCAGGCTATAACTTAGATCTGTATTTTCCAATATTTTTATCACTACAAGTATGTTACCTTTTGAATTATACGTTTAAAATATTTTGAAACCATGAAATTTTTTAAAAAGAAATTCTAATATGATTTCAATCTCTTCTAGTTTATCTTTTACATTGGATGGCTCAAAGTTGCCGAAACATTAATCAACCCTTTTGGTGAGGACGACGATGACTTTGAACTTAATTGGCTAATTGACAGACACATTAAAGTGAGGATTAGTTACTTTTTATGCATTAATATTCGTTAATTTTAATAAACGGAACAATTGTTAACTTTAACTTACTTTTTACTCAGGTGTCATACATGGTTGTTGACGAAATGCATGAGGAGCATCCTGAACTTTTGAAGGATCAATATTGGGAGCAAGTCGTACCACAAGATTTACCGTACAACATTGCATCCGAGAGGTACCGAAAGACTGAACCTCAAGGCTCAACGGCGTCATTGAAGGTTAACCCAATTGAATCCGTGTACGCTGACTTAAGTTCTGTCAAGAGACACAGTGCAGTTCCTGATGACGTTTATGCTGAATATGTAAGGATTCACACGTTTCAACTTTATATGTAATTGATATAATGCTGTTTTTATTCGAAGTGTTAATTTATGTATTTGATATTTTAGGAAAGTGTCGCGGAATCACCTTTAACTGATGGAAGAAAAACTTGGCTGCAACGCCAGCTCTCTCGAGTAGAAAGTTTCCGATCAACCTCCAGCTCTTCCAGTTTATTTGGTAGGAACAGGGCAAACTCTGCTGTGAATGGAGGGTTAGGACTAGGGTATCATGGACATCATAGACCATCGTTATATGAAAGGCTAATGAATAGAAGATCAAGTAAAGATGCTAGACATTCAAATAGAGCAATTCACCGACCATCGAGCAACTCACTAAGCGTTCCTGAAAAAGGATTTCTTCCAAATTCAAGACCCAGAGTTCCTACTCCCGATGTCGCAAAGGAGAATCAAATCAACCCACATCTACAGATCACCGCAGCATCACCTCCAGCAACCACCAAATTGGTGGGAAAAACTCCGTACACAAACGGCGATGGCTTGCCAACAGGAACAGTAAATCCAGGATATGGTTCCCCTGTCGTTGTGCCAACAACTCAACCAGTACAACCACAGTCTACTCCACTTTACGCTAAAAAGAATCAGAATAATAATAATCCAAACTATGGAACTTCTCCACAGAAATCTCATTATGCACAGCAACCCCTTCCTGCAGCACCCCCTGTATCAACACCCACAAGTAATCATATTCAGAGTAATAATAACAACAATCTTGCACCCTTGAAAGGAAACACCACTCCCAGTCCTCCACCTTATGACCAAACTCAATCCGCCAATGCAACCAGCGCTGCCGCTATGATGCTAAGCACAATAGCAGAGAATGATGCAAGTCCTTATTCGACCAGCTCGACAAATCATGGGCCCCCTAACTCTGCAGCTTATCCGACAACGACATCGATATTTGGAAGAAAACCATCTCCTCCACCTTTCGAGGAACTACCACCCTTACCTTCAGTAACTCTTTCAAGTGCTCATAGTAGTAAAAATAGCAGTTTGAAGTCAGAGCACGCTTCCAGAGCAACTCCAACGGAAACGTCCATATACCTTAAAGATCTACCAGGTAATTCTCCAATGGAAATGTTAGGTCGGGTTAATGAAGGGTATGAAACAGATGAAGGAGATGATGGCAGAAGATACATGACCATCGCAGAAGTTAACGAATGTCGTGCTGAGTTAGAAAAAACCTTGGTAGTCCAGCCTCTAAGTTTTCCAAATATTCAAAAGGAACCAACGCAACGAAACCCATCTGATGATTTAGTACCTCTGCCAACCCTGCCACCAATGAATTCCATGCCAGTCACAAGCACATCCTCACTAACCGCAGAAATAGCCCCTGTTCCACTTCGTTACGGACCATCCTCCATATTCCGCCAAGATGCTGTATGTTTACCTGACATGGGAAATGTAGCGGAGTCTTCCAGCAGTGTTCAGCCGCATGATCATGAACCAATAATTTTTACAGAAACATCACTTTCCAATGAGATCATAACTATTCAGCACAAACCCAGTGGTAGAGTAGAACCAGATGAGGACGATGGCTATCACGAAAGAGTATCTTATAGTGAGGACGACGAAGTAACATCAAATAATAGTGACAAGGGGAGGGAAGGCTCCCCAACAGGAAATCCTACAAGAAAAGTGTCCACGACTCATAGTCTCCTTTCTAATGCGAGTTCTTCGACAAATAATAACAGGCCTACCCCTCCTCCCATAGAAAGTAATAGTAACTCATCATCTTCAAATAATCTTCAAAAGGTGGATGAATTTTCTTTCCTGACTCATCCTAAAAACCATGGGGACACGTTAAGAAGCAATGCAAGTGATAGTGATATTAGTCATATAAGTACTTTTAGTATTGATCAAAGTAGTCTTCCAGTGCCGAGCAGACAGAAGCCGATTCGAAGACGGAAAACTGATAATTTTGTGCCAAAAAATGATGATGAGGGAGATCCTGGAGAAGGTGGTAGTGGTAACAATAACGATAACAATGACACGTTAGAAAAAGGTAGTGGTGATGATGTGGATGATGAGAATGGGGAAGAAGGGTCGAGAGAAAAGACTTCTAAGGGGAAAAATAAAGACTTTGAAGTTTTTGTATAGTGACAAGTTGTTCTTAATATTTGTACTTTTTATTTAATACAGTTTTTAAAAACTGATTGTTGTGTACTTAGAAAATGATGATTTTTAACTTTTGTTTCATTGATGAAATGCCCAGTGTTCTGTTTTTAAATAATGCGTTGTACTACATAATTAAATAAGCACACCTGCTTCAGTATTGTTGCACTTGTTATTATTTGTTTTAGGGTATAACTGACATAATTTACTTTTAAAATGTTTTAAAAAAATACATAAATACATTACATATTGTTTAACTGTCCCTATGTTTTTAAAATGTTTCCATGGTATAAAGTTTTTGCAGAGTTAAAGTTAAATTGTGATTTTGTAAAGACTTCTCTAAGCTTTCTAGAGAGTAATGGTCTTAGTTATGGAATATATAAATATAATTTACAGTGTTTGTTGTAATGAATTAAGTAGCAAAATAATGTTGATCAACTGATGCAAAAATATTTAATTTTTAGTTTAAAATAGTTTGATAGATCGGCATCTCCCTATCTATATCATAATATTATAAATAAGATATAACTTTACAATTTTTGATTGTTGTTTGCTATGAAGCAAGTTTTGAAATGGCACAACAATTATTGCTTATAGTAAATGGCATAAATCATTAATCATTTATGATGGTACATTTTTCCTGATCAAAAATAAAATATAAGTTGTGCTGGAACAACTGTGTAAATTTATCAAATCTTATATTCAGTTTTATAAACCATGCAACAATATCTCTTTCAATTTATTTATATAACTTAGCATTTACTAAATTAAATTCCTTTTCATCACTCCATTAATTATGTGTGCATATAAATTTAGCTAACAAAAGGCGAAGTGAACCCAAGTCAAAAAACCTCATCTCTATTCCTCTCATCATCGCATGATTTGATTTGACACCTTCCTTTTGTCCATTTTTAATACAATGAAATCAACTCTTTTTCAAAAGAGTTTAGTGCAAAGAGAAAGCACTGTCGTCATCCTCATTCCTTTTATTCCTCAAAAATAAGTTCACACACCACAACAACAACCAAGAAACTTCCTGCCTTGTCCAAATCAAATGAAACCTAACCATATCACATCTCATGACAGATTTTATACAGCTAAATAATACTATTTATAAGAGAGTTTGAGGAGGTGATGATGTGATGTTTCTCACAATGGACAAAAGCCGTTTAATAATGTAAACTCAACAAAGTTAGTTTTTATAGACATTTTAAACTAAAGACCACATGAAACAATCACATTTTTTCTTTCTCTCTGGGAATGACTTGACATTTGATGAACGAGGGGGTAAGGAAGGCAGGGAGGCTTCATAGTATGAAACTATACTTGTTCCCTGAAAGCTTGAATTTTTTCTTTCGTCAACACTTTTGTGTGAATGTAGGAATCGTGAATAAAGTAAAAAAATCACCATCATCATGATCGTCATAATACCCACATTGAAATGAAATGATGATGATCATCATCACAAGATGAGGTGGCCGAAAAAGTACACAGCCTTGCAAGATTCTCCGTAATAATAATAGTAATGAAGCTGAGGAGTCAAGTCAAAGTCGCAGAGTGTTAGAATTAGACGAGTAAGACGAGAGAGTGTCGACTAGTTACTTGTTCAAGTGTTGGTGGTGGTGGAAGGGTTGATGAAAGAAAATTTTGCCATCTCATCATCATTCTATGAAAGCAACAATGGAGTATTATAGTGTTCACTTGCCATTAACTCACAATATCAGTTTAGCAGCGCAGCATTAACAACAGCAGTAGTCTACTAACAGCGGAAAAAGGAAGATTGTAATAAGAAAAGTACGCTTATTGTTGCAATCCATATAGGTATAATACTTATTGCATGATCTGGAATTCATTTCAATTAGGTGTGTTGAGTATGTTGCCTTTACTTTATGATAAAAATATGCATATCACAAATAAGCCTTGTAGCTTTTTTAAATACGCTTAAATCATCGGAATGATCATCTATCAACACCACCACTACTGCCATAACCGCACATATATATCGACTTAAGCATTTTTTTAGTGGTTTCATCATTTTGCTTCTCACTCAAACTTCAAACAAGGTCCTAACCACCATACCACCAGACGCCGATGACGACAGTAAAAATTTTCTTCTCTTTTGGCTTTGCTTTCTTTACCCCTTTTCTTATTTTTTCCCTGTACTGATGGTATTATTGTATGAATTTTAAAAAAATAGCTATGAATGTCATTCATGTAGCCAAGAATAATGGGCCTGTGAGTACATACCTGTTGTGATTCCTTGTCTCCGTCGTCGTCTTCTGAAACTTCGTGAGCATTTATTTAGCAATTTATGCGTCAGCTTGGCTTCTTGGAGAAAAAAAGGGGAGGAAAAGATATAAAGCTTGTCTCTGTGTGTAAATGTGTTTGTTTGCGTTTCCTTTTCATACTAATGCATATATGCATTTTCGATTGTATTATGTGTAAAAAAAAGTAAAGGGAAAGAGCTGAAGTATAAAATGCGCAATAAAATGGGGGCGCTTGACGCTGTGGATGAGGATGATAATAAAGGAATGGACTAATAGACCAATACTCGTAATTTTCCCTTAAAATATTATGTGTTTCCTCTATTTTATTAGTGTCGCGTTTCTTTTCGGTGTTGGTGGCATTATTATTTTGTACATCTTGTTATCTTGCTTTGCAACTTGAATATACATGAAAAATAATAATATATGCGCAAGAAATATAGTTTGTAATAAACAACCCAATGAGGGATGAGGGAGTGAGAGTGAGTTGAGGGGATGTATGGAGTTTAAAAAAAATGAATTATGGGAGCACTTTCATGTAGCTTTGATGTAAGACTTTTTGATATTCAACAGAGTAAGAAAACAAAGAAAGAAAAGGACAAAAGATGTATAATCTGTGTATAGTTTTGAGGAGATGTAGTTTTGTGTAAACTACAAAACTATGTGTTGTGTTGTGCGTGCGATTGTAAACTGTGCACTTATCACACGAATTCTTAAAAAGGGTTGAGTAGTAGTGTAGTGATGTCTCTTTAAAAAAGCGAAACTCGTAGGGTTGTAAAAATAAACAAGACAAAAAAGACAGTCCTTGAAATTGCATTGTACCCAACATTTCTAGAATTCTCATAAAAAAAAGTTGCTGACTGCATTTTACCTTTGTGAATGCTCATGATGTGTGTGGCGGAGAATTTTTTGGTGTGTATGAATATATGTAATACGAGGACGATACATGAGTAGGTGTTGTACTGTAATTATCCAATCTTTTTTTTGTAAAATTCTAACATTTTTGTCGTAACAAGGGTCGCTTTCGGTTTCAAAATTTAATTTTTTGATCGTTAAACTTTCGTATTTTGTAATGCTAAGTTTTTTTTTCTGCGAAATTAGTTGTTACCATTTTATAGAGTTATTCGCAGAGGAACCAGTGTCACCAAATTTCGACAATAAGAATAATAAGATAGTAAATAACTGACAGAGCCAAGATGAAAAGTTAAAATGGTCGAAAAATAGAAGTAATGACATGTCTTACCAATTTTCTCCACACAAATTAAGCAATTAAGCTAGTTAGCCTTGTAGTACCAGCGGTTGTCATGCTACTGGATTATATTTATTTACTTCTGTAGTACATTCATAATAATATATAATTTCCAAGGACATTTGTTTAAACATATAATTTAAAACGCAACGGAGAAATTGTGGCCAATTTTGATGAATGATATGACGAATAGAGCAGACTAAAAGTTGAAAAGTTTTTGTTTGGTAAAAAAACAAGAATATTTTACCCACATTTTTCAAAGTTTATTTTAATGCCGACATTTAACCTAAAAATACTGTCAGTTTTTATATTGTAAATTACAAAGAAATACATATAAAATAAACAGCAAAATAAACTTTAGAAGCCGAATGCGTCCTTAATTGTGTGTTGTGTATGTATTTACACCACACAGACAGATACACCTGTTCCTTTATAAAGATTGATTATACCCACTTCCCTTTGTTGTGAAGGTATCGGGTTTTTCGCTTATCGTGTGCCCTATCATCGTCATTCTCATCTTATTATTATCCTATCACGCTTAAACCGTCTTTTTTGCAACTTTGTACGACGTTATGCGTGCGGTATTACAAGTTACGATACCATACAAGCCATTATTATTAAATACTAACACATCCCATTAAATAAAAGAAGGCCAATGGCTTGATGATGATGTGAGTACACTGTGTGTGAGGAGACGACATGTACATATTTCTGCTTCATTGCATTGCATACCAATTGCCGTTTTTGCATAAAAATCCTGTATTACAGTCTAATGTAATGCTCTAATTATAGCTCGAAGAAGAAGAAAAAAAGAAGAAGCACAATAATTCGGAATTACATGCACAGCACAATAAAAAGGTATAATTATTGTACTATTTTCAAAATACCTTACTTTGTGACTATCTTTGTGTGGTGGTGGTGATAGTATGAAGCTTTTTATGATGGTACGGTACTCTGTCCGTCTTTCTGTTTGTAAATTCTCAGATTCCCCAAAAAAACGTTACCGATTTTTTTCAAGAACTACTCATTTTTCGACAAAAAAAATGGAATTAAATTTTTAATTGAATTCATCGTTTACCACTTTAGAAGCAAATTATTATTGAAGTTCTCGGCCTGTCGTTCAAAATCAAAATTATTGCACCTTTACAACAGATGCGGACTTATAGTTTTAGATTTTTTTGTAAATCTGGTTTGTTTTTACTTTTTCTTACAAACATACCGTATAAATTTCATTTTACCAATTACTAACTAAACCTAACAGGTGTAATTTACTATAAAGATGGGATACTAAAGTGATACGATACGATATACTACTCGCTCATTTAAGAATACACAGTTCTCTCAATCAAGTCAAGTCATCTCATCGTCCGCAGATTAAATCCGATAAAACACCTAGGTTACCGAGTCAAGTTGCTGCCATGTTGCAGTATTTTTTTATTTTAGATTTTACAATGTATGCTTCTAGCTTGCATGCATCCTGCCAGTCTGCTTCCCTGCATTTGATCCCATCACCTATCAGTTTACCTGAATTCAACTGCATTCTTGAAAAAATAATATTTGCAGTATGATTATAATTAGTGCCAACATGAACCCGATAAAGCTGCTTGATGAATTATCAAACAAATCAGGATTTATTAGTACTTCATTTGCATACGATCACAATTTTCCTCAAAACTGATAAAAAGTGTGTATTATATTGGTGGTTTAAAGACGAAGAAAACACGGTTAAAAATATGTATGCATGCATACTATATGCATTAATGGTCAATAGCATGTCTTTTTTAAATCACTGCAAACTCTGAAGAGATGACGATGGCAAAGCTTTAGCGAAAAAAAACGCTATTCAAAATGTTACGCACATTATTATTATTATCGTCATCTTTTACTGCTGCTCTGATGATGATGAAATGAAAGGAGCACTTGATGTTGTGGTGATGATAAGTTTATTCCCTGCAAAAGTTATATATTATGCATACATAATGTATTTACGGGCTATGGTGGTGGTACGACTCTTGTTTGTAACTCTTTTTTTCTGCTTTTGTTCCCTACTTTTTATCTTTTATATTGTGTGTAAGTGTAGGTATATATTATGCATGTATTTCTGATCTGATGAGTTCCCACTGTGCGTTGTATTTCTGTTATAATAAGATACAACGACAAAACCAGTAAGTTACACAGGTACAGAAACGTGAAAAAAAGAAAGAGAAAAAACAAGAAGGTAGGTATATGGCCCCACTTCATTACTACCAGGTTTCTTATTGCTTTTTTGACCAAGACGACGACGACGACCACGATGCGATATGCATTTGACGGTAATGAACACAAGAAAGAGAGAAATTCCCAGCATCTCATCTAATACTTATAAGCAAGTGAACAGTCAACAGTGTGCAACAAAGGCTATGGCTAAGCTATATGCTACAAGTGTCAGTCAGACGTTGCGGAGCTGTAGTAAAAAAAACAATTCGCCTCATACTCAAGTCACTCGATCGCATCGTAGCGCATAGCGTCTTTCTATTGAATGCATTTCGAGTGAAATAAAAAGAAAGAAGAATTCAATCCATACTTGAATGCAGAGTCACTGTAGGAAAAAGCATGATTTTCGGGAGATGAATGATGATGATCAAGGCAGTCTAGGATGAAGAGTTACATGCAGATCGGTTTTCCATAATTTATCTGTGATGATTATAAATTAACCGTAATAACGAGAATTTGGAAAGAGGACTATTTAAAATATGCTCGATTTTTAATTGCTTCTTATGATGTAATACTTTATAAAAGGATAACTAATCCTAGACTGTTTGGAAGACGTCAATAATACAGGAATCAGGAATTTATGTATCGTTTGTAGTCCACAGTCCACACTATTCGGCTCTCTGGCTACAAACAGCGGCGTGCAAGCAACAGGTTGGATTTATAACGAACCACCACAACAACTCTCTGCAGTCTCCCTGGCTCTTTGGCTGATTGTGAGTCAGTTTGTGTTTCATTTCAATGTAATATACATAATATATTGTAAACCTAACAATATTACCAAACTCTTAACAAAAAAAGTGAGTTTTGAATGTAAGACGGAGTATGCGTAATAATAATATATGCACATAGGATTTTTTTTTGTCTATGTATTACATTACACACATAACTTGGCTAACAATCTAAGAAAACTCAGAATTTTTACTATAACAGGTTAAATTGACGACTGCAGACTACGTCTCGATGGTGGTGGTGATGGGATGCAATGATGTGATGAGGATGATAGTGCCTCCAAAAAAGCAAATGAATCACGAAGTTGGTTTGGTGGACTCGCATCTCGCGGACGGAGGATGAGAGAGCACATGATCATTTCTTTTCTCCTTTTCATCTCACGACGAACGAAACAGCGAAAAAGAGTTTGTCTGTAAACTATACAAAAGCAAAAGGCATGCCTTTAAAAAAAGATACAAAAAAATACTGCTTCTTTCTACATCATCATCATAATAATCTTATTCCTTCATACATTCAACTTCAGTCATTTACTTACAGCCAAGTTAAGTCTCAAAGACAAGACAGTAAGAAGGCACGGTAATAGAGTATTACGAAGATAATATGCTTTTTATCTCGTTTGTTATTGTTAGCAGGTAGCTAGCAAGCTTTGCTAGAGGGATTCTCAACAAAAAAATCTCAGCAGCAGCGTTTGTGTGAGTTGACTTGTATGAGTAAAGTATCAGCGCAGCGTTTGTTCAGTTGTGTGCTCATTACTTTACTTGCTCCTTGCTCAGGAGGATGATGTGTGATGGTAGGTGCACGATCAAAATGCACATGACTTGACTGTTGTGATTTTGTAATAGTGCTTTTTTGGATTGTTGGATTATTGTTTCTCGTTATTATGTTACGACAGCCAGTCGGTCGCAGAAGAATCAGATTCATCAGTGCTGCTCATCATTAACATCATCATTCCATTTATTATCCTCATATACTCATCTTTTTTTTCGCTTCTTCGTCATCATTATCATCTTCACAAGAAGGGCCGACATGATTTTGCTCCGTGGTTAAATTCAGTGCGAGACCTTCAGAAATTCAAGTATCCACCTACTCAAATTGACTTGATTATTTTCGTGTAAGAAGACACTGGAAAGATAATATAAAACAAAGTGAAAAAAAAACTTGGAAGAACATTTTTTTCTGTGTAATGATAAGCTATGTGATGTGCAAGCACGCAACGTGACGAAAAGGACGAGTGACAGCGAAAAAAAAGAGAGACAAAGACAAGCGAAGCGACAACGGAGAGAAGGTGGTGACGACGGTATAGTTCATGCTCTTCTTTTTTTGTACTTGTCTTCTTCCCCGTCTTTTGTTACTTCTAAGTTTCAAAAAATTATTCAAGGAATATCAAGAAAAAAAGTGGAAGACAAGGTTTGCAATGTAATGATGCGAAGGTATTTAAATTCTCAAGAAAGATTGCATTGTAACAATTGCCATGCCATTTGCAGTGCAGCAAAGACTTGAGGCAGAAGAGCAATTTGTTTGTGCTGCGTTGGTAATGATGGTGCGCTGTTGTACGGTAAAAATAATATAAAAATCCCTTTCAGCCAGTCAGTCTGCCTGTTTTGTTGTCTTGTCGTCGTAGTTTTTTTTCTTGCAAAAAATATAAAACTTTTCATCACTTTGTCTCAACAACAACACAAGTAACAACATTCTGAAAATTTATTATCAAAGTTTCAAAAGTACTGTGAAGCAGTGTTAAAAAATGTAGTCGTGGTAATCTCATTAATAAAAAATATATATGTGAAGCAACAATTGTGCAACATTTAAAATACCCTACTCGATTTCGACTGTTGTTAAAAAATGTATTCAATGATATGTCAAACTATAATAATAGTATAATAATCCATAATAAAAATGAAATAACAATAATTGAATGAAATGTTAAGTGCAGATGACAGTTTTTATTGATATTTTAAAGGAGTCGACTGACTTGTGAGGTGAGCTAAGTGGGGACTCAATTATAAAAGGAAGGTTTTTTTCTTTCTTTCTACAAGGCATCATTTGAACATGTGTATATTTTTTATTCAAGCACATCTATATTTGCCTTAATATTGACAATAATATGACAACTGGTAATGAATCAAACATACAAATGCACAAAAGTAAATGTCATCATGTCATCCACCGAGATACCGATTATTCCTGTGTGATAGGATGATTTAGAGGAGCACAGTGAGTGGAGAATATTTTTGGTATTGTTTGGCGTGTGTGTGTGTGTTTGCATTGTGTATGCACCATGTTTTGTGAGTGACGATACGATATGAAATGAGGAGATGTAATGTAAGCTTGTGAGCAGTTGTAAGGTCTCTCCCTTTTATCAGTCTACAAGACTTACTTGTCATTTTTATTTGTCAGCAGCACAAGTGCGCACAGTTCACAAATAATCATTGAACCATAAAAATGATTTTCAGCAGAAATCAGAAGAAAAGTGAAGGACACGACGGAACACATTTAATATTATCATCAGACTGATGATGAAGGCTATTAAATTGCAAAATACATTTTATTAGAGCTTCTTGAACCACTTTGTGCAAAAGTGGAGAAGGAGGAGGAGAGCATGTTCTATTGTGATTGTGTCAATCTATCTATACATGTGCGTATTTATTTTTATTTTTTTTGTCCGCGCCCTAACCAAACGCGATGTGCTTTGTTTGTAAGCAAAAGAGACAGAAAAGAATTTTTATGCGAATCATTGCTACTTTTTTACTGGTACTTAACTTACTCTCTACATCACTGTATGTCTTAATTTGATTAGCTATCAAAGTCTAACATTTGATATTCTCACACACAGTCAGAGTGTACAAATTTTATTAATAGCTTTTATTTTCTATTTATAGGTAACTATTGCTATGCATTGAGGTATTAAAATGTTTTAGCAAAACTGTGATGTAATTGTTTGTAATGAAAACACCAAAATATATCATGAATATAATTGGAAAAAATTACTGAAATGTATGAAAATTTTCATGGATTATAAACATTTATGCCATCGAAAGGAACAAGGATAATAAGCATATTTACAAAGCAACTGTATAACGTGTAATCGTGTAAAAAAATGTATTTTCTACTGACTTAAAGTTAAAAAATTTCAACGTTTTTACGGTAAAAGTGATTTTTCAATAAAAAACAAAAGTGGAAAGTTATTTAGTATTATAATCACATGAACGGGCTCACAATGACAAGAATAAAATTAACAACTTTACCGTGCCATGATTCCACATTCCAAGTGAGTATATCTCTACTTTCATCTAATATGTTATTCTTGTAAAGATGCATTCTATTCTGACTTAAACACAGTCTCTTTTGACCAGTAGCCATTCATTCAATTTATGTAAGTATTTTTATTTTTTGTGTACGATATTCTCTACAGCTTCTAAGGAAATTGATTTACTAGCGTACGTGATTTACTCGAACAAATGAGTTAACATTATTTTACGCAACTGATTATCTGAATGTGTCCGTGTGTGGAATATGCATGCATTTGAAATATAGTTTTAATGGATCTTCGTGTAAAATAAAGGTGATAATATTCTCAGAGTTCACCAGTCAAAAAAGCTAGCCACTTTGCTAGTAGAGTGCATCATTTTACAACAAAAATTTTTCACAAAATACAATCACACAAGCACACAAGTTGGTAGTAAGATATTCAATCTCTACCTAAACTCACTCACAAACACACACCACTACCACCAACAAGCTTGGCATTGCATAGGAATAATGGTAACATGATACCCAAAGCATTGTTCTCATCTTCATATTATCATGATCTTCATACAAACTTGGGCTTATAGAAAGTGTTACGTGAGACCTAATAACTGCATCAAAGGAAAGAAAAAAAAGACGAAGAAACTTAGAATGAAGAACATATGACATATCCTCAATCCACCAACACCACCATCCACCTCCTCCTCCCCAACATCTCATCATCATCACATTTTAGATATACCAAGCCTTGTAGCCAGCAGACACAATTCATTTATCAAAAAACTGATGTGCTAAGTAGTAACCATTTTTATTACCAAATCCTGTAATTGGGCATGTTGCTTTTTTCGTATATGTCCTCATCCACGACAACGTCGTGTTGTTTTCCATTTTTATTATTATTATTATGATTATTTATTATTAAAGATGCACTCCACTACCAGAAAGTACAGACCATGTTTAGTGGTGATGATGATGATGGTTTCGTCACCGAACGTATGTCATTTCCCTCTTCTTCTTTTTATTCATTTCATTCTATTTTACAATTACCAGAAAGTTTTTCCTTTCAAAACCATTATATACGACAACTTTCATTGTACATTTTCTTCCAGTCACATAGTTTGGCTGGCTTGATGACGGATGATGACCTGACTGACTTCCTTATCTAGTACAACGACCAGAACATTAATATTCCTCCGTCTCGCATCATCACACCATCATCTTTTTTAACTGACACCACTGCATTGAAGTTTTTTTTATGCCCGCATTGAAGTCTTGAGCTGTTAAAAACGTTATTAAAATTTTAATAGTGTAATATTATCCTGCAAATAACAAGTCAGTTAAAAGTTAAAAGCGAAATGACACTTTTTGAAAGTTGTAAAAAAATAATTTAACTCCGAGAATTTGAGTTGAGTCAAGATGATAATGAGCGTCAAAATACTCATATTTATTCATGTCATTTGATACTTGAAGACGCAATGAAAATCGAAAAGAATCAAATCGCAAAGAGCAATAATAATCAGTGGAGGAGTACCACGTACACGTAACCAAAACCATTTTTATTCGTTGTTTTATTCCCATTTAAAATTGCATTACATTGCACACTCTCTGGCTGCTTTTTTATCTCTTTCAGATAGATATACGGTCAACCGGTGGTGGTGCGAGAGTAAAACAACGGCAGTAAACTAGTGTGCATGAATAAATTACACACTTACACAATAATATAGAAAGATAAAAAATATATAAAAAAATATGAGCGATTTTTATCAAATGGCTCATCTCTGATAGTATTTATATCGTCAAAAGACCAAGACAAGGCAGATCAGACCACAGGACAGAGGGGAAAAAATAAAAATAAATTTTATTATGGATGAGGGTCAAGCTGACGAAGACATGATTATTACTTGCAGTAAAACGGCAAAAAAATATAAAATGAAGGATAAACTGAATAAATATGAATGAAGAACGTGAGATTACACGTCGTTTTTAGACCTGTTGTCACAGGTGACACTATAAACTTGTGTGGTGGCGGCGGTGGTGATTAGATTATCATACAAATGAAAGCACCTCTATTATTATGCTGATTAATTTAAGATTTAAAGCCATGTGCGGGGATCGTCGCGAGAGGATGATTATTGTTGCAATGACAAGTGCAATGCCCAAAGCAGGTGCTTACGTTGCGCTGTCTTTTTTCTTAATTAAAACATAAATTATGAGATAAATGTCATAGTAATATGCAGTACGTATGATGATATAAAATAGTAATTTAATTTTTTTGATAATATGATCATAACGATGGTTATTATTATTATTTTGGACTTGTAGGGAAAGAGACGAGGGAATAAAATGATGTGCATGCAATATAAATATAACTACACTTGTCTTCTTGTTATTGTCCTTGTCTCATATATTTTAATACCTCGTTTCACTTGCCTTCTGCTTGTCTTGACTAGCGAGACGATCTTATAATTGTTGTCTTTTTATGGAAGCATAATGACACGAATAATAATAATTTGACGGCTTGTTTCATAAGAAAAGTAATTTTTGAAAGAGTCGCACTGTGCAGTGGACTGCAGACTACAGCGGCAAGTTCTGTTTTACCCAAAAAGAGTCAAAGTTTTACAGATATTCATTTGTGTAAAGATACGAAAATTCATTTTGATGAGTTACTAAAGACTTAAGGAAATGTCAACTGAAAAAAGAAGAACAATCAATTACACATGTAACAATGAGATATTGTTCACTGATAAGATGTGATGATGAGATGACACAAATCGGTGATTAGGTATGTACGGTCATATTAACATAATTTATGTAAATATTAAGTAGTATGAAAACATTACATGAAAAATATTGCTGCTGGTAGAGAGGGGTAAAAAACTAGAACATAAAAATACATTGGTAATAGACTTTAACTTAACATAATGTGAATGAATCATCCTCATTACCATCGTCCTCAACAAATTCGTACGACTTTTGTGGTTGTGATAATAATGGCACCATTCATAAAATCATAATACCTAATATTATTATCCTTCAACTCTAAACTTTGCTTGCTAATATTGTTTGCACAAAGTAGCTTGTGAATTATTCTTGTTATTATGAATGAATTACTGGGTTCATTGGAATGTTTACTTGCTAGCATTTGCATTTCCATTGCATGCTCTTGTCTTGTCGTCTTCGTTATATCAAACATGCTTAGCACAAAAAAATTCTCTTGTTCTTAATTATGCACATATTTTACCTGCCAAGTGCTAGGTTTATATTTATAGTCAGCCAACTCAGTGAGTATAAACCAACTAATCATAACATTGTTGCACATTTGATTACTACACTGCATGTGTACTACAGGAGATAAATATGTATTTTCGGTCACAAGATTCAGAAGCAGTAAAACGCAACATTGAATGTTCTATTGTTATCGTAATCCAATCCATTTATAATATATGTATATTATTTGAATGTGTACCTGATTTAGAATAGCTTATCAGAAAAATAACAACAAGTAACAGAAAAACGCATATTTTTCTGTTTTATCGCAAAAATTATAATGTATACTGAATATACTGCATTTAAATTATTACTGCTTTTGCTACTGCTGCCATTACGCCTGCAGGTTAAAAGATAAACGGTTCTTGTCGTGAGAGACTTATCTTGTGATACTGCAACTAAATATAGATGACATGTTATAAAAGCTAGTAACATTATAAAGGCAGTATTGGTGGTGGTGCTGCTGCTGTATTTGTATTTGTAATGCCAGCATCCTGTTACCACGACAACAACAGTACAACTATAGACGACAACTTTGTTGATAATATGTGCATTTTTTAACAATAAAATTACCTAGGAAGCATCACAAAATGCTAAAGAAAAAAAAGATTTTTTTTTGAGTTATTGGACATTGTTGAATGTATTTACCCCCCTTCATTGTAGTAGCAATATAACTTGTTTTTACCTCTCTCTCTCTTAAATGCATATGTATAAACTTACAAGCTTGTGTGAAAAAAATAAAAACCCTAAATGTGTAGTATGTCAGACACAAGAGAGAAAAATTATACGTGTAACATTTTTGTTTTCATATTTTTTCTTGTTTTACAAGAGTTAAAACTGCATTTTTCATATGATTATTGTTATGTGTATATTTACCTGAGCAGAATTAAGCGGTGGAGTTATAGTTAGTGGGCGATGGATAGGTTCATCATCATCATCATATCATGATGATGTTGCAATGCAATGGTGAAAACATGTGTTTTTATGATGTAATTTTTATGTTGGATTTTCTAGGGTCGGTCGGCATCATTTCATGATGGTCGGATGTTACACAGTTTAGGGATGGATGGGGAAATGGAAGTAACATATTTGGTTATTTTTCTGGAGCATTGTGTATTATCATATCATAACTTTAACAAGAAAGGTGGTGGGGGTAATGGTAATGAACGAACATTGGTTTCTACAGAAAAACTGAAGCAAAAAAAAGAAAGGTGGTTAAGTAAAGTAGGTAGTTGGTGTGGATTTAAATTGCATAAAACAAGACAAGAATCAGAGAGATTTTTATGAGTTGGTCTGAATTAGAAAACTCATTTGCTTTTTCTATTGTAAAGCCAAGACACGTTTTATTTACGGTGGGGATGAACATATGTCATGGAATAGTATGCTAAAACGTTAAATTTAACCTATGACTTGACATATACGATATTGTTGCTCGTTTCATTGTAAAAAAAAACATGGTCTAGTTCGTTAGTAATTCTTAAGTAGAGTAACATCATCGTAAAAAAGTAAGCAAAAAATTAATGGTTGCAGTTTTGTAATGTCCGAATATCATACCGGTAGATTTTATGCATGTAAAACATATTCACCACCTATTTTACGTTCTGAAACGATATCCCACCTTAATAATCATTCTATACAATATCTAACGCTACATTATAGTGACAAGCAATAAGAAAAACCTACAAACCTGAACTTAATGGATTGAAGTGCATTTTTGAAGAATTGAATAACCACTACTACCGCACCACACCGTTCCACCACGCCACATTATAATAAAACATTTTTGTTAATATTCTCATTGTTTAACCTAACAACGTCCTGTCTTCTTTTTTCTTTCGAATGATGTTTGTTAGCTGTTGTGTGATTTATCGTACCTGAATTGATTCACGTAAAATATTGTCCCCTCGCTCTCTCTCTTACTCTCTATCACTATTTCTCTTTCATACAAAAAAAAAGATGAAAGAGGATTTGACTGAAGTTTAAGCAACGTTGCGATTGTTGTGGTGGCGGTGTGGTGGAAGGAATGCTTATTGCTGATTGGATCATTTTTTTCGAGATTTGAGCAAGGACTTATTTTTAAATTATGCTTTTAAATCACAGATTAGGTTTTTCAAATGTTTTGTTTTGGGGGTGCCGTTTTTGCGTTGGTTGGTTCGTTTGCAATAATGCATACATGGGCATCTTGCATCATTCAAAATTGTTTGGGAGTTGCAGTTTTTTTCTACAGTTTGTGTTAGTATGCATAAAGTTAAGGAAATGATCAGATATAAAAATTGATGATTTGATTTTGAAACCTTTTGTACAGATTAGATATAACGAAACGAACCACATTTCACTAAATTTTTTGATTGACGTAAATTGAAAAACGGCAATAATACCCACAACTTACAATTTGGAATCAGAATCAACTTCAAACGAATCAAACGAAATATTATTTTGAATGTAATGTGCCCTACGACTTTGAGGAGGACGAATGCGACTGATATGACTACGTCAAAGAAAGAATGACAGAACTTTATAAAATGCATATATCGTTTCATGCGAATATTTTTCCTGATTGACACAACGAGCCGAACTAGATTTAAATGTTGATAAACGATACTTACTATAACTTTGTATATAACATGTATGGTGAACATTCATTTGGTGCTCTTTCTTAAGGAATGCTTTTAAGCTTTCAGTCATATTTATGATGATTTTTACATGAAAAAAGAGCGAATCAAGCTGAGCATGAATCGAGCGAATTATTTTAAAAAATCGATATGAATTTTATAAGTTGAAATGAACGATTTTGGATGAACGACTTTATAAAAGAATGAAATTAAAAAGTGGAAGTTCTTCTCGGACAACCATAAAATGTTTTAGAGTTTCGCACGTGCAGATGTAAAATATATGTTGTTGCATTTTCTACCACCAACGCAGTAAAATGTTGCAATTGAAACTTCTAGTTCGCAATCCAAATACATACTTTGTCAAATATATAGCATTAAAATTATAAAATAATGTAGATTGCAATATGGCAAATATGAAAATAATAATATGTGTGGAAATTACAAGAAGATCGCGTTCTAAATAAGATTGGATGCGTCGTGGCTTGCATTCATAACACATGCATTACATGACACGACCTGATGAAGCCACGCATCCACACGACGCATGCAACATGCAACAAGGAAGCAATCTATATTTCCCGTATTACTCTTTTTCATCTTCTTCTGATTTATAAAATTCGATCAAAAAAATACTTGAATTATTGAATTCTAGGAAAAGAAGAAAATCAAATAGATATATTGCCATATCTTGTAACCAAACTAATAATAATAATTGTCATTTTGCTTGCATCCAAAAACACGATGATGATGACAAGGATGATGATCAGATCATACATAAGTAATTACATGAATGTATGTATCTGTCATCTGTGTACGGTCTGTGTGTGGTGTAATTTATTTTGATTTGTCTTTTCTGCTGATCATTACGACGGCAATTCTTTCATGTTTACATTAGTAACAAAAAAAGAACATGTCCTCTTCGTAGATCTCGAAATCTCAGACAAAATTTATTGCAGAGATTCCAATATCTCCAAATTTGTTAGTGGGGCGATAAACAAAACAAGGCATACAAAGTAAACTCTCTCTCTCTCTCCACATCTGGCTACCCCCTCACAATCGGCTAATCATTATTATAATCATTTATTTGACAAAAGCGTATGTATAGTTTTTTTCGT
>JAQIWN010000516.1:0-31749 GCA_034699025.1 Entomobrya cf. arborea Gr-Col-00668 | reverse complement strand
ACACACTCGACTCACATGTTCACCAACTCACAAAGTCACAAACTCTGTGAGCTCACCAACTCACAAAGTCACAAACTCACAAACTCTGTGAGTTCACCAACTCACAAAGTCACAAACTCACGAAGTGACAAAGCCGAGGTCTCTCAGGTGCGCCCAACACACCCAATCTCCAATGCAATTCTGCACCGAAAGGCATCCCCAAAAAAGCTGAATAACTCAACAAAACTAAAATATAATGTACCCAAAGGTTTTCTAACAGGTATGTACTTTATTTCTGCTACCAACACTGTGCTTAAATACATGCGTCATACCTAAAAGGCAAAATAGGGACATATTCCGAAAAGGCGTGATAGTGTTTTAAATGAGAATAAAACTTTTCTAAGTTATAGAAGTACGCGAAGGGAGGAAGTTTAAATATAAGTTGTTTGGGATCGATTACGTAATGTTTGGGATCGAATACGTAATGCTTGGGATCGATTATATAATATTTGGGATCGGGCACTTATCAGTACTTTCGGGCACATTATCAGTACTTTCCGGCACCTTATCAATACTTTCAGGCACCTTATCAATACTTTCAGGCACCTTATCAATACTTTCAGGCACCTTATCAGTACTTTTCGGCACCTTATCAGTACTTTTCGGCACCTTATCAGTACTTTCCGGCACCTTATCCGTACGGACGGACGGACGGACTTCAAAATCTGATGAATATTATATACCCTTCGCGTAAATAATAATTTAAAAGAAGCACATTTGTGAAGACAAACACTCATTATTTATGTACATTACCACTACATTGGAAAAGCCTTAATTCGAAGCCCAGAACCGGGAGTTGGGACAACGACCGTTTGGAAAAAGTCGTAATCAAGAGGGTAAAGGTGAAGTCTTCGATAATACTATATATCTAGACATATACATCTAAAACAAGCGGAATGCGTCGTAGTTTACAAAAGCGCACAAGTAAAATTTCAGAATTCCTTCTGGTGTATGGGCTTTTTGACCAAAAAAATAATTTCGAACTACAATTTGTCGAATGAACGCATAATATATTCAAGTTCCCCTTTATGGAATGATCAAATATATGCTACTTACTATGTATTTGTCAAATTATCACATAAATTCGAATTATCATTTGTCATACGAATGAATTTAGTTGAATTAAAATTAGTCGAAAACTAAAATCTAGTGGAACTACCTAATTTTCCACGTTAATTGAGGCCATCAACTGCCATTGTGATAGAGTCACGATTAAATACATTAGCTATTTCGTCTTCACATATTTTGATTCGAAGGAAAAACGCATAATGTTTTGCATAACTATTACCGAACCTAATTTTTGTTAATCTAATTATTAATTCGACATTATTTATTCAAATGCTATTTTTCTTCAGCATGTACATATGCATATGATACGCACTTAATAAATCAAAATTTTCTTACTAAGTTAGTTTTTATTTTGGGCCCATAGAAAACAATGGTATATTGTTTATTGTATTCATAAAACAAGGTTCTTATTTTAAAGTTTATCCTCGGTCAAAAAAGTGAAAGTTTTTTAGAAACCTAATTTTTGCTATAATACCAATTAATAATCATTACTGGTATTGGGTTGCAGGGAATTTATTAATTTTTGTCATCAAATATTCAAACAATTTTAATTCCATTTTATTCTGCAGAAGTAATAGTAAAGGGCGATTTAAAATTTCCATTGCACAGAATTTTATTTCGTAAAGCAATTATAATAATTATTTCGTGATATTTCATCCGACTTGTATTAAATCACTTTTTGGAAACAAGTTAGAACATACTGAACAGATAGTCATGAATCATCTTGATTTCGAATTTTATCTACTACTGACCTTAGTTATAATGTTGTCAAACAATAGCCGAAGTTTTGTGTCGTCATTAGATGACCACAAGGGAATCACTGATTTTTTAATACAGTCTACTAATCTCCCAAACTTCTCGCTTAAGTTGTTACCCTCTGATGACCAAGATTCGAACAACACATGGAAGGGATCAGGATTTCAATTAAAAAACATTTCCTCCATACTTTCAGATTTTCCATCAGTTGCTCATTCAATTTCTGTTAAAAATACAAGTCAAAGTAGATATTTATTTTCCAATGGAAATTCTGCATCATTGACAGTCACACTCAAACATTATAAACATAGAATACTACTTTTAAATTTTTCATATTTCATCGGAAAAATTTTCACTTCTCATCAATCGCCAGATGAGAATTCAACCGTTGATACCACCACTAACTCTTTATCATCTCTCTCTGAAACTTTGAAAATACCAGAACAGACCAAAGCGAGTGGCAGCAGAAAAAAACGTTTTGCAGTAAATGAGGAAGTGTCAAAGAGGCACTTAGGGAAGAAAATGAAGAAAAGGCATGACACTAAGAATCTTACTACCAAACCTACCACA
The DNA here is from genome assembly GCA_034699025.1 of Entomobrya cf. arborea Gr-Col-00668. Lineage (NCBI taxonomy): Eukaryota > Metazoa > Arthropoda > Collembola > Entomobryomorpha > Entomobryidae > Entomobrya > Entomobrya cf. arborea Gr-Col-00668. Next base: position 29,316 of record JAQIWN010000516.1, on the reverse strand, counting down.
ATGAAACCAACTAATGATGATGAAAGCTCTTCAGTAACTCCAATCGCTAGAACTAACGAAAGCAGTGGAAAAGCAAATGTGCTGGACTTGAAGAAATTAAAACAAGCGATAGAAGTGATAAAATCTGCAGCGGCTGTTGTTTCTAAAGACTCTGTTACCAACCTTGAAGCTTCCACTTCTAGCCCAGAAGATACTGGACACAGATTTGTCGCCGCAAACAATGTAAGACCAAATAAAAAGGGTAACACTGGAATTAAATCTTCCGTAGAACCATCTACAGCGGTTGCTGAAAAAACAACACCGCCACTTTCGGCAATTCCCAACCTGAAGAATAAAACACATAGTCATAGTCATCAACATCATAAAAAGAAGAATAAAAATAAAAAAGTTGACGATGAGGATCATGTAAATTATTACGACGATGAACGAACAGATAGCAGTAGTGGAAGTATGGAAAAGAATGGAGGTCATGACGCAGAGAAAAAAATATCTTATAAAATGTGGAGGGCATCACTAGAAAAGAAAAATAGGCCACCAGGTCTTTTTGTTACGGTAAACTTACATGAATAATTGAAGCTACTAATTTCTATAAAATTTTAGACCATAAACTGTTGTTAACTTCTTTTGGTTATAAAAAAGCACTGGTGGAAGATAATTTGAAAACTGTTTAATTTTTAAAGGTTAACGAAGATATCATTTTTGACAATTGGGATGGTATTTGGGATAAAAATTATATGCTCGGGAAGTGGACTGGATTAAAGGCATTTCCGGATGGGAAATGGAATCAGACTAAGTTGTTCATTAATTGGGGAAATGTAACAACTGGTAGTGATGTGAAAGTAAGTATAGTATACCACCAATTAGAGTAGTGGTTAAGATGGGAGATTTTTTTAAAACAAATTTTACATGCGTATGTGTCCTTCCTTTTCACATAGATTATTTTCGAATGGGAGCCACCCAGCGAAGATTTGGATTTAGTTTTAAAAGATATTGACATCTCTACTCTTGATTTCCCGGAACCAACTCCACCTCCACCCCATGATCAAAGTGGCAAGAATGGGAAATTAAACAAACAGCAGTTGACTAAACGTACAAATGACGACAGATTAATAATAATAAAAGATGCAGATGCAGATTTGGGCTTATAAAAGAGTCCATGAACATTATATTATCTTTTAATTTGCATAATCACTAATCATAATCATTGACCATAATTTTCATGTATTGCATTGCGTCATGTCATCATCAACTCGAACATCGATTGATCACTTTATGACCACCACCACCGTTCCATTTCTTGTATAAAAAATGTATAGCAGTTTAGTACATAAAGACATAGGGGCAACGTAGGACACAGCGCGATCATGCTGGGAAAATATTTTCCAAATGTTCGCAAAATTCATGAAAACAAAAATAGTGTTCACGTTACCATGTGTAGTTTGGCAACTCTGCGTTAAATTAGTTTATAATTAAACTAAAAACTATTTCATTCCTGTTTTTTGATATACTTTTGGATAAAAATGTTGACGTCGATGTTGATTCGGCGCATAAGGGGATGTGAACAGTTAATTTCACAGGGTCGGCTGGCTGTAATTGCAGCCGGTCCTGGTTCTTCTGATAACAATGTTTTTAACAGTGTGACTGCTCCTCCTTGTAGAAACTTGTCGCTTTCTAGTCCTGCGGCGATGCCATTTGAAAAGAGAGTGGGACCTTCCGCGTGGCCCCGGGAAAACAAGAAGGTGTACCCACCCCAGGCATTAGATGAGAAACGTCGTCCATCGGTATGTATTTTTTCCCCATTTTAGAATTAAAGTAAGCATCTAGCCTACAGTTAAGGATATGATTTTATATTTTCACTTGTTTTTATTGCAGTATGTGTGCCATATGAAAACAAACATCAAATATCCTCCTTGGAAGATGTGGTACATAACTTGCCTTGTCCGTGGAATGAGTGTTGATGAAGCTGTTCGACAATTAGACTATGTGAACAAGAAGGGCGCTCATTACATCAAACAGACTTTATTGGAAGCTCAGGAGTTGGCAGTGCAGGAACACAATGTAGAATTTAGAAGTAACTTATGGGTTGGTAAGGGAAAACAGTTTAACTGCTAGTAATCTTGTTCTTGTTTCATTTGAATAGTTTAGAATTTTTACTTCACTTATCAATGATACTTCCTTTTGTTAATTTTCAGCTGAATCTTTTTGCGGTAAAGGAGTTGTAGTCAAAGGTATTCGTCGTCATGCTAGAAAGCGTGTAGGTCTAGTGGAATATTTTCATTGTCATTATTTTGTGAGACTTGAAGAAGGGCCCCCTCCTGAACATTACTATGAGCCTAATCCAGATGGACCAACACTATTGCAACGGTGGATTGATGATCGTAGAGCTCAGCGTATTTATGCCTCCCTATAGATAATTTTTTGTATTACTCTTATATTCAGAAAGTAGTAAAATGCGTTAAAATAACAGAACAACGGCGAAAGTATTTTTCATTTCATAAATTCATTTTTATTTCGCATTTATTTTCCCATTATAAGCTGGAATAGTTTAGATTAATTATGAACTAGCAATCTTGCTAAATGAAGCAGTTTTTCATCAAGTAATTTATAATAGATAAAACGTTTCATGTAGTTTTCCAACTACATCTAATTATTTCAATATTTTATTCACCGTCCATAAAAATGTTTTCGTAACCGCGTTGTGCATAACGATTATTATTTCACACATCTATTTAAAGAAACGACATTATCGATATTTCGCAAATAGTAAATAGGTATACAAGATTTTCTCACGAACAACAATATAATAGTTCTATTAATATCGACAATATAGCAATGCTTTACAAATATGTATTTTGAAAGTGTATTGATGGCGATGTGAAATTACATGATCACAATTATAATATGTAATGTTTATATATCCTTTCAACGTTTTATTATACTAGCGTTAATTGCGTGCTGCAGGACTCAAGTTTCCGTATGGCCTTATGTATGCATACAGGAAATGGCTGTCGATTTCCTAACTTTGCACAAAGATTTAATGTATGCTTAAAAAATGGTTACTTGCTAGTGCAGTGATATTCACTTACAGCATTACATCAATAATATTTGTAGAATAGGAAGAAAGTCAAACAAGTGTATAATTTTGTCTAGCTGTAGGCATACAAATTTTCGTGTAAATATTCTAAAGTAACATTTATTATTTTGGAAAATACTTTGCAACTATGAAATAATTCATATACTTGTACTTGACATGCTTGTTTGTATATAATGTATGTACATGTTTCTACTTCGCATTGTATATAAGATTTCACGTTTTTGCAACCATTTAAGTTCGACGAAAAAGTTGAAGGACGAATTTTGGCAGGTGAAAGTTAACAGAGTATTATTGTACATAATGACATGTTTACATCTCTGATGATGATTTCAGCAATGAACTTCGCCCATCTTTATCTACATTCTATCTTTACAAACTATTTAATGCTAAAATTTGAAAAAGATTTTTTTTTGTGAAAAAGAAATGTACGAAACAATGCTGTGAGAATTTTTTGCTCATGTGTAAGCATATCGCTTTTGTTTCTTCATTTTTTGTAATAACTATGCTACTTTCAAGCTAACTGGCGAAAAAAGCCTTTGTGTCTTTAATGCTCAGCAGTTTAAGAATGAATCTTATCATTAGTAGTGTAATTTATTCAAATATTTCTGACATGCCATTAATATTGTTTACATGCTGGTCATATCCTTTAGATTAGTATTTGCAAGTATGTTATACGAACTATGATTTCCTTAAGGCAAACAGATCTTTCATGCATGCATAATTCCTTATGGCTTGAAACATTTTATAATAGCATAATCACTTCACTTCAGGCTATACAAGGCGAGTGCTAACTTTCTCGCGACAACTTTTATGATTGCTTTTGTACACAAAACATTTGTTTTCACTGTGCGTTCTTTTTTGACAAGTTTTTATCATAAAGCATGACTTTCCTTCTAAAAGCATGTAAGCGTCAGCTCTTTTTATGAGAAATTTATTGGCAACACAGTATGGACGCATATATATTGTACATAAATGGAATTATTGTTGGTTTTAAAAATTAAGTCGTGACAAGTAAAGCACTAAAGGTAGCTCACTGGATTTGAATTCCAATTAAAACAAAAATTTTACCACAAAAGTAAAGTTAAAAATGAAAATAGAAAGCAACCTCCTTTTATTTGGACATTATGCGAATTTTCGACTCCATTGCAAAGGTCAGATGAACATTCACAGGTGGTCGTGTGATGCATGTTATCATCAGTTGTGCTACATCCATCCTTAGACGATGATTTTGACTTGCAATTTTTGTAAAAGTTGATAACATCTACATAATCATAAATAATATTTTTTAGTAAAGTGGCGAAATGGGCATCTTTTAAAATAAGCAAGCTTAAATACTGTTCCCAGTTTTCTATCTCACATAAACATATTGAACTGCAATTCCTGCTTCCAGTAAAATCAACATGACTACTGATTTCTCATACTCCATGATTTAATGTTAATAGGATGGACATTCAGTAATACATGAAAATATTTCATTGCTTCTTTTCAGGCAAATGAGAAATGAAACGTTGATAAGAAAAGTCCTTGAAGAAAACAAGATAACGCCGAGATTTTGAGTTTCATGGTTAAGTTTTCTTCCCCGTGTCACAATTTAATCTGAATTTTTATCGAAAAGTTTTCGTCAAAACCCCAAGCTAGTCTCAAAGTTATTTTTCCCCTGACAGGGTTTCAAATTGAAATAACATGATTTTCCTAATACAATCGAAAAAGCCTGAAGGTAAGTTTAACTTTCTGTAGGTAGGTACAAAATTTGCAATTTATTCCACATGGCATTTGTTTGCACGTGAGTACAATTTGCGTGTTAAACAGGCTTTATAATCAGACAGACAGGCATTACATGTAAAATCACTTAGAGTATATACTTTACGTGAAGTTTTTGTTTGCAATTAATTTAGTATATGAAATATGATACCGAAAATAGAAATAACCTTTCCATAAATCTGCATATATCATTTTTCTTTCCATAGTGCACACAATGAAAAATCTAACATCTTAATATTTTCCTCGAAAAATTGCTTTTTATATATGACAAGTGACAAGTAATTTAATATGTGCAAAAACTTACCTTCATTTTTTGATTTTCTGATGCTAACTGCTTCGCACCCAAAATCGCATTCTATGGCCGTAGTGTAGACTTCATCAAAGTTGAAATGAGAACAAGTATCTGTCATATTCCTGCCTCCATGAGCTGGGCTTTGCCACGAGCAAACATAGCAAAGAACTTTTCCCTGGGCAATCTCTGTAAAGAAAACCCCGCAAAGGAGCGTGGCAAGAGAAAGTACGGATAACACGCCAACTCCTCCAAAACTGTTTCTACTCAATGAACTGCTCCTGCCTTCCATTATTCTTCTTCAAAACCTCTACACAATCTCTGCATACAATACTTCACTTTAGAATAACATAAAAATTACAACGAGATTTTAAACCGTAGAAATCTACAAATTGTGTTAGTTAGAAAGGAAATCAAAAAATGAATTGGATGAGCGAAAGAGAGAGAGAGAATGAAAGTGCTAGAGTGCTATAGGCAGACGTGTGTGACTGTGACTAAAAAATGTGCACAAATTTGGAAACTTGCGAATTCCAGATGATAATACACTAATGCTTTTCTCTGGTCAGAGTCAAAAGAAAACATATAATTTTTCTTGACTGTGTTGTTGCAAACATCACCATCGCCAGCAGCATCGTTGTATACATATATGAATGTCTACGAAAAAAATTCTGCCCTTCCCTCAAAACGCAAAAAAAGAGGGGAAGTGTAACTAAACCTTAAACTTGGACTGTTGCGATATAACCAAAAGAGAAAGTAACTAGGGCATCATCGTTCGTCGCGTGCTTTTCTACAATATTATTTTCAGAAGTCATAATATTCTTATAGGCAAACATCCAACCAACGTGGTTCGTTCCATTTCATTTTATACAAAAGCAGCAGCGTTTTGTAAAGCTATATCGATCCTACACATGTACATTGTACATAATATAGTCTTTATATTGGATGTAGGCAGCTAGCAAATTTTTTCAAGTCTGTATTATTATATGAAATTCTGGGTATTCCAGAAATTGCAGGCGAATTTACTCCAAGTGAGATTTCTGGTCTATATAAAGTTACAGCGGATCATATAGCATCTACAAATACCTGTGTGCGTGGTTGGTTGGCAAATAGACAACTAAAAAGCAAAGACCCTCGCATGGCACTATACTAATGAAGTAGAAAACGAAGTTTTTTTTTACCGATTTCAGGTTCATTGGTACTGTGGTATATGTTGTGATGGATATGGTATGGTGTGGGTTTTTCAGTGGAAGATGAGAGAAAACAGAGATCTTCATCAGTTTCACGAATTTCGGAGCAAGATAGCTCTGGCTTCCAGGTTTGCGTCATAGAAACTAGCAACAGGGCCAGTGAGGGATGAACATCGTTTTGCCGTGTGGTTTTTAAGAATTTATTACATGTTTAAATTGTACATTATGCATTAGTAAGTACAATATTCTCGGGATACAAAACTGTGAAATAAAAACTTCGTAAATTTCATCCGTAAATGACTTAAGTGTTTTAGAAAAGTGCTGCAGTGCAGTATAGACATTTAATAAAATGCCAACTTCTTTAATTGAAGGTCGTTATAATCAATGGTTTTCTTTTTTAATTTGTAGATGCCAAAGTATTGCAATTATTTAAAAGCTGTCACATACATTCGTGACATGTATTTCAAAAGAGGGAAAAGGAAGAACTAGTTCATTTAAGTATTTTTTATTATTTACAAATATAATGTAGGACTAAAGCATTCAGGTTGCTTCAGGTAGAGGCCCTTTTTAGGTGTTAAAGGTGTTACAAATCATATGCTTCATCATAGTTCAAATATTTAATTTCACGACAGACACGATATTAAAATAATGGCATTTTGTGTGCATTGCAGATAGCTAAATCCACAGGGAAATCATTCCGTCCTTAGGTGGCAATGTTGTGTATACATAGACTTTGCAATGCACATATTATATTTACTTACCGAATACCGAAAACAAATCCAACCGGTGAATGTACTATATAAAAGAGGAATTTAATTAAATGATTCGGAAAATTATTTTTGTCACAGGGGCTGGGGATAAGTAATCATTAATCATGTAATGGCTTAACATACGTATTACAAGTTGCAACCATTTTTAGCCACCGTTCATGCCGCTTAGCAATTTACGTAGCTTATCAGGCTAGGTCTTTGAATAATCCTAACCTTATTAGTTATTTGATTTCGGATGGTTTGTTATTTTAGGGCTTGTTCTTATTAGTATGAAAATCTGGTTCCGGTTCATGAAAAATTGACGAATCAAAAAAAGTATAAAAAGTGACGCATTTTCATTTTTGCATCGCTCACTAAAAACAAACAATGTACTAAACAGTGGATTCTTTATTTTATTCTCATCTGGGTTCCAGGTTCACGTTCCAACAAAAAGTATTTTCTAGAATAGCTACTAAAATAACTAAAATAATCAATAATATATAGAGCTACGTTTTTAACATTAAATATTTGATTTGCCAATGCTATTATTTTTTTTTCATTTCTATATACAATACAGAAACTGATTCACTTGTATTCTAACTTACTATTCTAAAAATCTAATACAATAACATTACAAGCATTTTATGCTCTTTTTTCGTAAAATTTTCTAGTACAGTAAACAAGAGATAGTAAACATACAATTTACACAAATAACAGCATTCGATCATGATTACAATTATAATGTTTATTTAAGAATAACAATATTCATATTTATTATATAATGTACATAACTGTAAGTGAATATGTACTACGTACACTTACACAACTCATTCATCTGCCCATAATATTGTTATTAACAGCAATCTAGCCTTTTTTAACAAAGCCGATTTTTTCTTCTATTTTCTCCCAGAAGAAAGTAAAACATTTACGCTTTCATCTGATTTGAAGAATGCACAATCACCTTATACAGGAGGATATATGCATGACATAATATAATACATCATCTTACATAACACAAATATTAAGTATAACGATCCATGAAAAAAGAAGAAAGACAACTAACTAAACATCTTGCTGCTACATATCAGCAGATGTATTCTTGGAAAAAACTCAAGTAAAACATTAGATTACCTCTTGTGATTTCATTCTTTATCTTTTCCTCTGGTTTACTTTAGTTTCAATTATTGTAATACCCCTACCGACTCCAGTATGGGTTGAAACATACACACACACACATGATAGTTGTTTCGTGAAAAGACTTTATGAAATTGACGAGGAATACGATGGATTTGTTCCATAAGTTTTTTACATAATAATATGTAAATATAACACATGAAGTAAACAATAATATATTACAACACAATTGTTCAATCTTTTTATGGGGGAAAGTAACAAGTTTCTATACGCTTCGTTTCAACCCTGTCTCATTTTCTAGGTATTCTACTTTGCTATCATCATTAAATGTTCTTTTCGTGAATAACTCTTCTAAAAACAAAGAAAATTTTCCGCTCTATATCTACACATTTTTTTTGAAGATGATGATTTTGTTTATCACGGAACATGAACAACGGGAGACATTTTGTCATGTTTCTAATAATGCTCCAAATGTAGTCGTGAAAAGGATTTTTAAGTCTGACGCAGTGAATAGCAAAGCGATAGAGTGAAAGGGAGCAAAAGAAAAATCAAATAAGTTCTTCTGTGTCCTCTCCTCCCACTAAATTTTGAGAAGAAAAATATTTTTCTTGGGAGCTGTATGTAATCCCTAAACTTTCTTTTTTTCTAATAATAAATGAACCTACTTGGGTAAGACGACACATGTGATCCCTTCTAAGATTCTAAGTATTAAGTGTATTATACCTCATTCATATCACATTTTTGTAATGTATATAGTATGCTATAAAGAATATTATTGGGACATTCTCAGCACAAAATGATTTCTTTTCATATTGATACACGAAGTGATTAAGTAAAATTAAGTGAAAAAGTTGACTTATGGGGGCTCATCATAAAAAGCCAACATATTTCATTTTAAAGAAAGAAAACTCAGATGGAAAAAAATGAAAGGGTACAAAATTTACAAGATTACTAGCTGACAAACAGTAAACTCTGCTTTCGTATTGCCATTTTTCCACAAAAAATAAAATTATCATGTCATCTGACATTAAAGATTGGCTAACAGAAGGTTGTTAAAAGTAGTACCGCATCATTTATATTTAGTTTATAATTCTCGTCAACTGACGTTTTCAACAATAGTACCCATTTTCAACTTCAAGTTCATAACTAAAATGATTATATGCTTTACTAAGCAAATCTTAATACGAACTGTTCAAATGAAAATCTAATTCTATCTATCTATAACATTATCTCTTCCATAATTTGACAGTTCTTAGTAGTTGACTCGCACCCACTCCAAACATATCCACTTTAAAAATCCAAGGAAACCAATGAATAGTGGTTTAATACAGAAAAGATCCCACGGCTACTTGTTTAATTCTAATTACCTTTAATTATCGATTTAAACTTATTCGATTGACAGAAATGATTATTATTATTTTTAAATGAAATTCTCAACTCTTTTTTAACACCTTTTGCTAATCTTTTTTATTTTATTTTCAGTATTTCTTTCTGGAAAAGTTATTAAGTTATACCTACGTTTTTAACTTTTTCTGCACACTAATTTTGTTACATACGCATGCTCTACAGTTTATTACATTTACGCCTATTTGAATTTCATATAATTTATAGAGGCATGTCCATTCCATTGCAAATCTTCATATCTTGCACATTTTATATGCAACATTGCAATATATGATAAATATACATGACATTCACAACATCACATTGTACAATTATCTGGAGTTTTAACCAGGCTGCTAATTAATCATTTGCTCACGTCATTCTAAATTATGCATACCAAAATACTTAATGCTCAGTATTTATCTATCATCTCTAATCATTTAAGATATATAATCTGTCGTGGTGTGTGTGTATTACTATGATAATTAAGTTTTATTATGTGTACTTTATTGTATTCAAAGTTTATATGCATGCATGATCATGCTCATAAGATATACTTTTTTTACTGCTTATCTAAATATTTCGCTCTTTTTGTTTTATACAACTTTCACAATGAATGATGATGAATTAATAAGTTTTCAAAAGAGACTAGGAATTGACGAACCGTAACTAGCTAGGCCTAAGAATGAAGACGAGAAAGAAATGTGCTACTATAACAATCGAAAATTGAATGACTAGAGTAAACACAAAAAATTAATACCAAAACGAAATCAGTACTTCTTGTAACATTGCTATGGAACATTTTTCTACAATTAAATACTTTTTTGCAGCATAATCACGTAAAAAAAAGTTCCTTAATCAGTAGTGCTCATATAACAAAAGGAAAATTGCAATGTTCTAATAATACATTGGTAGCAGTGGGTGGTAATCTTAGGTATAACTCACGTGTTCGTTACTCAAACAAATATGAAGAGGATGTATTGAAAATGAAAGTGGTTTCATCAACTCATATTTCAATCGTTTCCTTACTTTTCTCTCAAAAGTGACGATGGTGATCGTAAATTATGTCCACATGACACAGGTTTAAATAAAGAACAAAAAGATGCCGTAGCCCAAATTTGCATGGTTGTGTGAACAAAGACAAAAGAATAGTGCTTGTATTTTATGAATCTACAGTGAATAGGGCGTGGGGTAATGTAAGAAAATTTAACAAAATGAGGCTTCGATGAAAAGAATAAATTGATGATGATAGAAGATTTTTATTGGCGCAGTAATAATATAAATTTTTAAATGACAAACCAAGCAGCTAGAAATAGTGACTCAAAGTGTGGAATAATAATAATATATGTAGGTAGACATATGTATGGAAATAATAATTACAAACGCTGTTGTTTGGAGGCTGAACTAGGCAAATCTATAAGAATCCCATGTTACAAGGATAATTTTGATGGTGTTTCTTTTATTTCCTTCCGGGCGTTTGATCTGATCCGAGGTAGAGACCTTCATGAATTGCATCCAGGGTGTCCTTATAGTCACATGCATGAGACAGGCCAGCATTGATCAAGCATGTCCTTTTTACCCTGAAAGTGAAACGAATGAATTCAACTGTTAACGATGAGCATTCATGATGAAAAGAAAATAGTTAGACAAGTCTTCAGGCATAATTCAACAAATGACAAATGTGAACTTGACCTATTGTATTGCCTGCAACTACTTGTTTCAAATGCTTTCAAGTTAACACGCTAGGAATCCAATTCTACCTTTTACAATTCTTTATGGGATGCGGTTATGATAATTAATAATATTAGAGTACTGTATGTTTCAAGTTGCCCCGAATCATCCTTGGATGGTGTGTATGTCTCATTCTCGCATTTTTCCCTATTATTTTGGAATTATATGTTGAATACTTCTTCTTGGAATACAATTTGAACCATTATTGAATATTAAACATTTTGGGGGAAAAAGTCGAACTTTTTTTTTACCCCAAAACTATGTTTAAGCTTGCTGAAGAGATGTACCAATTCAATTAAATTTATCGGCTGAACGGTCATCAACAGTACATCATATGTTTCGGATGAGAAGTGCAAAACTAATTGAAAATCATTCATCTGGCATTAAGTTTCATACTTGAATGCATTGATATTCTACAGAAAATGGAGTTTTGAGCACTGCGTATTCTGAGTGAAACCGATTTGACAATTATAAAAAAAGAAAGTTTCACCATTTCAAGCTAGGAAATATACCAGACTGTAAAAACTTTCTTTTCTGATTTCATTGTATAAGATGCTTAAAAAAAGCCAACATGTGACGTGAAGTTTTTATACGGTTATACACTTCACGTATAAAACACCCACGAACTATGTTGTACTTTTGATATGGTGTGTGTAATTGGTTTCCTTAAAGAGTGCAACAAGCTACTTAAAATGGCATTACACCTTTCTACGTCACCTATTCTTCTTCAAAATCGTAATATATGTTACACATAACCTCAAATCGCATTAAACATTTCTTTTGACATAAGCTAATGTTACATATTTTTGTTCACTCCCGCGAAAAAAGGTAGTTCAAATACGCAACTAATTTCATGAATTTAATGGATGATTTAAAAAACTTCAAGTTTGAGGTCAGGAAGTTTTCGAAGTAAAATGGAGAATATTTCCCACTAACGAACCTAATGCGGTTAAAGATTATATGCATAATGATATTTTCTGGGGTGATTATTTTACCCTAATAATGTAAAAATTGGATGTTTTTTTAATTGTAGATACTTTTCATACATGTTTAAAGTAGCAATGTAAACGTTCATTTAAAAAAGTGGATGTATCTCCCTAATTTGTCTTGCACTCCCTTTTCCTGTACCACAGTGAAGAGGACAAAAAATCTAAGACGTCATACAGCTTCTACTATCTTGACTTTACTTTGAATAGCAATAGAATGTCAAGAAACCCCCTTCTGTGTTCTATTTCTGACATTTAGTTGTAACTGCATAGGAATTCTTTATCAAAGAAAGTATGTAATGCAAGTGAATAACTTTTCCATCTTTTTCATCACTTTCTTTTTAGGACCCTGGTCGGTTTAATTCCCATTATACTTTCCTCATAACCATGTTAAATACAAACATCAACTGTCCAGCTGGCAATTTCATTGTTATGATAATTGATAATACAGCATCACCTTTTTATGAGTTTTACATGTACGTAAAAACGTAACCTTACATACAGTTCACATTCTCTTTCAAACTGGAATGGCATACCACACACGAGGCAGTCTCCACCACCTCGAATCAAGCTGACAGATTGTTCCAAGGCGATGAAAATGAAAGGCTTTCTTTATCTCTCCCAGGTGGGATATTTAAACTCTACAAAGCGGCATGTTCTTGGGAATTTCACTAAGAATATTTTTCCGCCCAGCTTTGCACACGCATTTTTATTACAACAAACTGCAGCCCTCCGTGGTGGCACAAAAAAAAACGAAATACCTGACTAGAGTGACGACAATGTAAATGTCTACACCTTGCTGAAAAAACTGCACTGTCATTCTCTGGACACATCCATAATCCCCTTTCCTAGTTCCACTGTTACCTGAACAATGAGATGATGGCAGGAGTTTGAACGATTCTTTTTTAAGTGCTGTTTTTTGCGGGTTAAAAATATAGCAATAAAATGGAATAATGAGAGTACATACATTGTCATTGTATAAAAAATTCTGATGGTAAGTATTTTGTTTGGTAGCCCAATATTATATTTACTTTGGGATCTCCATTGTATTGTTTGGGTTCACCATGTTTTTCAAGAGTTTACCACAGTGAAAGTCTTGCTATGCTGCTGTTCTACTTTATCTCAACTTAACTTATAAAATAAAATACGTCGCTTGTTGTTTTCTACGATGAAATTCTTCACTCAAAGTACAACAACAGTCAAAGTTATTTATTTTACTCAACATGATGTCATGCACATTCTACCGCTTGCCTATTTTGTATTTATGCCTTGCGGACTATGTATTTATGATTATTAGATTATATGTTCCTTTTAGAGTCTCTCAGATTTAAAAAAATGTGTGGATCACAAAAAAATAACTTCGGATTTTTACTCGATTCATACGAAATTGCGTGCAAAAACACATTGACAGCCATCGAAAGTAAAAAAAAAACAAGTGTGTTGTATGCATCATCGTTTCGAGTTCACTCTCAAGTGAATCTTGAAACTGGTGAAATCTAAGGACTTGCTTTCACTGCTTTCTTCCTTTTATATAGATGACATCTTGAGTCTTTATGTACGAGTGTCTTGGCTTACAAATAAAAAAACTGTATTCATCTGGGTGGTGGAAATATGTTTGGATAAAATTATTCCTACATCCGAATTTTTCTCATGATAAAAGTTAAACTGTACCGTGCCATCAACAGACAGGCTAAGTGAATGCTTGAGTAAACGATAGAAAAAAATATGAAGGTTTGTTATGACACATTATTGGAGAGCAGTTGATGCAATCAAATTGATTTTGATACATAGATACGCAAATAGAGAAGGACAAGGAGAAAAATGGGATCTTTGAGTACTCAAATGTGGCTCACCAACCACCATAAAATATCAACATCAAAAGCTTCAATATTTCCTTTTGCTTCAAAAACAAAATTTTCAGGAATTTAAAAACGTGTATAGATCTGTTTGCGTTTGTACTCAATACATCAAAATTATGCATGTTTGAATGAATCCTGCAAACAAACAGCATGACAATTACAGCGTTGTAGTGCACAGGATAAGGGCCACGGCCACAGGAATTGAAACAAATGAGGGAAAGTTGTTTGTTACAGTTTCAAGTGCATTTTTCATGGTATTTCTTGATGTGTGATGTATTTTGGAGTTCATACTCCTTTTAAATACCCGTATATACGCAGCATGACAGATGCGATCAAATATTTTCAAGCTTTCACATTTCCCCAATTTATGAATATATGCCTTGTCATTGTATTTAGCATAATTAATTCCTTTTTATCTATTCTATATATTTATAGAAAATATGTTATTATCAAAAGGAAAACTTACTTCAGACGGTCCATTGGGTAGCCCACATTTTGAAGCCAGTTAAGTAAGTATAGTCGCATTCTGAAAAAATAGATATAACAATTTTTATTAGTAATTTTGTAATAGTGAATAGAACGAAATAAAAAAAACTGCTTCTAAAGCCCATATTTTGCATTGATATTCTTCCTTCTAATATTCAATTATTGATGAAAGCAAGAGTCAACTGAGCATACTATAGTCTAATATTGAGGGTGGTCCTGTGTTCTGTGAGTGTTTTTTACGAAGACTTCGATTTTCGGTAACCACATTACCCCATATTCTTACCATAAATCTATTGAAAACTGATGGTGTACAAGAAATATTAAAAAGCTCAATGAACCAAGCCTATCTGATCAAGGTGAATTTGCATAAATTTCAGACGCCGTCATTATTTTCATTCGTCTGCTTCTCAAAGTATAAGGTAAGAGGAAGAAAATGCAGACATCCATCTAATTTGCATAAAACTTCAATTAAGCGATTGTAATCGTATCAGTGCGTCCTTGAGTCTTCCCAAACACTATATTTCATTTTATGATGCATTGCATGGCATCAATTCGGCATCGAGTTTGAAGAGTCGTTTCTACAACCAAAACCAAAATACCATTTCTAACCGCTGCATGTTTTGCTTTATAGTGTTACAACTGAAAACACGCGATTCTGTCCCAAAAACAAGTGCTCTATTTTTTACCACAATGTTTTGCTAAAATGTTTGATTTCTGGCTTTGAAGTTTGAAAGACTCGACCTAATAAAAGACTTCCGCCTAAAAATATGAAAATATTCTATGTCAAATCTTGCAAAAAAAATATATTAAATTATACCATTCAGAGAATAAAAGTAAATTAGCACAAGCATATAACATTTGTACGTCATGTTAAACTTTAATATGAGATAAAACTACATTAGTATTATCTCATAATTTTTTGCAATTTCTTGCACTTCATTTAAAAAATAAAATTTATATGCATGTGTATATTAAGTTGACTTATGGACACAGTCTCTTGACAAATATACTAGACGTTTCTCTGCCCAAGATAACTTTTTTTTAGAATGCGAGTGAAACATGTCATTTTAAATTATTTTCTTGTTTTTCTACAATGTTAATACTTTACATAGTCTCTACTTCTAAGTATAACCGTCATTTTCAAAACATTAACCTTTCAAAAGCACACTAACCAATAATTTCATATTATGCTTTTCGTCGCTTTTAATGTTTTCACCAGGCTGGAACATCCACTCAAGCTCAATGATATTAAATAAAAGAGGATACTTTCAGCAGTATTCGTCCCGAAAATGAAGCACTCTTCTCAAACTCTCTAATACGTGGTGATGAATATCTACATGTAATAAAAGTTCTTATGACAAATTATCAAGATTTTAATTTATAACTCTACCTATAAAGTGTCTACAAAGAATATATGTAATATTTACATAAAATATAATAAAGGACAAAACTGTATGATTAGCCTCAAGGTAACATAATACAACATGTCTCTGTAAAGTTTTTCCTGGTCTAGTTTACGAAAAAAACAAAACAAATGTGTCAGTTGGTTTTTCCGATTATGTTAACCACAAAAGCCCCTTCCCAATTCCCTACAGTCTGTTCTCAAGCCTTATGTATGAAAACATTAAAAACCGAATTGTTAAACCTCCTCAGCACTAACATAATATGTTCATCACATTCATACATGATTATGATTGTGTAATGCCATTATTAGTTTTTATTTCTGTATACGTTAATTAAAAACAAATCATTTTTATCTAAATTCATGTTTTGTAAATCCTGACACGCTCAAACAACCAGTAAAATGAAAGAAAGAACCTTTGTTTTGTACTAACTACATATATATGTATTTTTACAACTCACATAGCTCATTCCATCCATCATCCTAAGTTGATGAAGTCAACATACATCCATCCTAACAACTAAATTAGCTGACATAATAAGATCGTATAAATATTGGATATGTAAACTAAAGGCTGAAAGTGATCACATAAATGTAATTTACAGGCTTGAATTCCATGTCGGAAGTTAAATTTAAAATCCGTAATGCTACATAAGCGAAAAATTACGAAAAGATTAGATATTTGATGCGTTAAGATCAACTTCGGCATTTATCATTTAGTATTTTGAACTGCAACTTCTGAATATAGTAAAAGCGAACTTTGTCCTGTTCAATCAATAACTTATTTCAGTCGTTTCTGATTCCTGTCCACAAACCCACAATCTAACGAATACCTTAAACTGTTGAGTGCATGAGTACATGGAATGTAACCTAAAAATTCACTAAATCAACTGATAAATACCTTATATCGTAGCTTTCATGAAAAATGAAAGCAGCAAAACATGCAAACGGAATATTTAAACAAGGAAATTGGGGAAAAGCCCTTTAGTTGCTTGTTTACTTTTTATGCGCCACTGTTCATCCTGTGCTACCATAAGGCAAACATTGTTTAATGACACTACCATACGATTTTAATTATACCGTCACACATTACAATATGGTTAAAAATCTGAGCTCTTTCATCTTTGAGCTAACTCCGCAGAAATACTTTGAATTATCATCAAGAAGTTAAGACAAAGTTTTAAATGTGATCTGGCAAAAGAATTCTTCATCATTTCAAAAAAAAATCTTGACAATAAAGTAGCACACAGCGTGGCGGAAATTGCTTTAAGGTGTCATGTGAATTCCTTCGTAAAAGGTATGCAGATCTGGGGGAATATGAACAGGCTCCCTTCCCCCGTTGTTAGTCCGTTGGTTTATTTCAACCCGCACGTGTCTATTTAGTACAACTATAATGTGTACTACTTTACCATCCATAGCCAATGAGTTAACTTTTACTCTCATGTCCTGTTGCTGTTCTGTATACAATATAGAGCAGCTATCCTAAAAGTAAATGTCACTCTCAGGAAGTTCTCATTTTTACATAAAAAGTAAACGTTACATCCTCATCATCATCGTCGACATCATAATATTTCTCTTTTTTTAACCAGAGAGTGTTTGCATTTTGTAAAGCTTGCTCTTGAAAAGTGAATACCAAGCACATAGGTATATTAAGTTACAAAACCAAGTATGATGTTACTACCGACTACCTGAAAAAACGTCAAACGATGAGTGCGTGTAACGTTACATTATGGAAACTACAACGACGAAAAAGTGAGCCTCCTCTTTTACTTTTTCCCATACCATAGCCTGAAGTTATTGCACTTGTTTTTATGTTATACAGATGATAGATAGAATTGTTTTAATATTACGACAGTTATATTGCCGGTTTAGCTTTTTAGTGGAAGCTAAAGCAGAATGCAATGTGTGTCGTACTGACTGCTTGGCTTACGGAAGTTAATCTTGTTAGACTTTACTTGTAATCCCTGCTACTGACTAGACCACTTATAGGGAAAAATCTAAAAAAAAACTTCTTTTTTTCACCAAAAGCAACACTAGTGATAGGAGCAGCAGCATCCAAAAAATATAAAAAGCACTTGTTTGTGTAAGTAGTAATATCTCCCCTAAAAACAATAATAAAAATACAAGCACGCATATTGTTGTCTAGTTTGTATAGAGATAGTTCGCTTCTCGATTTCCACGAGTGTTTCGCTTTGATTTTTTCTAACGTCATTCTTTTGTTTTCTTTCTCCTTTATCTTAAATTTCTCGGCTTCCAATAGACGGACAGTTTCAGTGAAGCATACTAAATTAAATCAATTTGATTAGAGCTTTTCTTTAAATGAATCAAATTACGTCGCAAAAATATTTTGGGAAATTGGAATGAACGCGGTCTTTTTATGTCCATCTCTTTTGATAGTTTCAAACTTTAATGAAATAAAACATTTGTGCAATGTATAAGAAAAGTGAATATAGCAGTATACCATATAGTTCGTAGCTTTTGTCTTTAAATATAACTTTCTGGTTTTTATGTTAACGTGGATATCAAATGTGAGACCTCGTAAATTGAATGCAGTTGAAATCAGGGTTTTCATTTTGATAGAAGTGATTATTATTCAGTTTCTAAGTGATTCTATTCATAGTGCAACAGGCCACTAGAGTTTTGCTTAAGCATACTATGTTGCACCATTATCAATTTATTGTCGATTCATTAACGCCTTTTGATTTTCGAGTTTGATGGACAATAAAACAAAGATAATATGAAAGTAAGGGAAAGGACTAGGTAGTTCATCAAGGATAAATATCCCTGAAATATCACTTATGAAGTATTCAATGAAGAATTTTAAGAGAATTCTAAATCTTTTGGTTCCATTTATTACATATCGTACATCGTACAGAGGTACTTGAGTTACTCATGAAATCGGGCTAAATCTAGTTTTTAGAGGTATATATTTGTGAAATTTAATAAAATCTGTTTTATATTTCCTCCAAATGTATGTAAATCTCATTTAGTATCCAATTACAGGTTCAAAACTATACTATACATCATGGTTTCACTATTTTGATGCTTAATATGAACATAAAAACTGGTACAAAGACATTTAATTATCCTTTTTGTGTTTCTTTACTACAGTAGTTTATGACGCACTTATCCGTTTGCCATTAAATATTTGTATGTACTTGTCGTACACTGATATATAAATATTTAATGGCAAACCAACTCAACAGAGTTCCGCTAACAACACCTGAGTATTATATCGACAATCTGGAGGCCAGTTCTAACTCAACCAAAGAAGATAGCAGCTATAAAGACACAAAATAGCACTAGTACATAGTAATTAAAAATAAAAAGAGAAAGAAAAACTTAAATGCATAAAATATGAAACAAGATTCAAAAGAGAAAGTATATCAATAGCCCCGAGATATTTTCTCTTGAATAACCGCGGATCAAGTTCATGGGTGTTCAGATCCAAATCTTTAAGATATTTCAAAGGCCTACTTTACCCACCCCTGCATTCCATAAAATATGATCTTCTTTTGTAGAATGAGTACTAAAAATGACTGATTTTAAGTAAAGCGGCACTTGAAACTGTCTAAGCCTTTTTTTAGATCTTAATTCAATTTTTAATTAGTACTTAATAAATCCATTCATTTTTGTAGTTTTCTTAATGCACTTCTCATTGTAATTTGCTGTAAATGATATACACTAGTTGGTAGACTAAAATATTATTATAACATGTACCATTTTAATTACTTGTACACATTTCGGGTAAACGTGTAGTTAAAAGCAAGCCCAAGGGTATCCCGTCGGTCTTAGCAGGTAGTCTTTCTGTCTTGCAAACCATGGGGCAATGTGTGATCTCGTTATATGATCAACAGGAGGTTATATAACAGCAAAAAATCTAAATGTAGCAGATCTAAGAAGGAAACGTGCTCAAGCACAAATTAACACACGATGGGAGATGGAGAAAGTGGCTAATAGTAAATATGAAGGAAAATGAAAATGCTTTGGTGAAAGTGTATAAAAACTTTGCTCTTTATTTGCTCGCGAAGCAAAGGAATATAGAGTATAATCAACAGGGTGATTTAAGATAATAGAAACAACGTAGAAAAGATTTACAAGCCTGTTCTCTGACTCACTAGTACCAGGAAATGCATATTTTTCTTTTCATTAGTCTTGCATTATGCAAAGCATAATATCAATATCAAATTAGATGCAATAAGTAAGCACAAACGATGAAATGGGATTTAGCAAACAACACGCGGCTACATGTTAATGCAAGAGAATAGTATAAATAAAAATGGTATAACACTTACCTGTTGTCATAAGCGTTAAGTGGAATTGGTGGATACTGAAGGTCCTTATTATTTGCATCGGGATTAGCTTGCAGTGAAGGCGGAACACCACCATTGGAAGCATATGGTCCGTTGTTTGCAGCAGACTCGAGCATGGGGTAACCGGCAACTTCTCGCGACACGAGGGAGGCAATGGATAGAGCAACGGTGAGAAACAATGCACTCTGTCTCATACTTTCCTTCATCTTTGTTTTTTTTTTTGAAAATTTGTGTGCGTGGGAGTCTAGTTACTTTCTAATAAATAGAAATACGTTATTTTGGAAATATAGAGAAGAATCACTTTTATTGTACTCTTTTGTAAATGGTACTGACCTACAAGTGTTGTGATGAAGAGAATGAAATCGAACTTGAGGAATAAAACTGTCAAAAACCAATATGATTTTTATGGTTGAATAAAAATATTTCCGTGTTAAGGTTTATTGCTTTTGAAAAATTCTTGAATCAAGTTGGTAAGGTTAATGGTGGGGTTTTTTTTTCTTATTCAAAACTAAATTTACTGAAGTTTATTAGAGAAAAATTATATTCTTTTGAGAAAAGTGAACGTTTTCTTGATTTCTCCTAATAATTTCGTAAAATAATACAGTTTAGTATCTGTATCTATTTAGATATTGACCGTTATGAATGAATAAAAAATGATTCTATCAACTTCTAAATTTGTACCGTTCAGAAATATTTTGTGCGATGCTACTTATTTTTTTTCTAGCCAAAGAAAGTTCTTAACTTTTGCGCTATGTTCCAAATCAGACTCACAAGTAAAAGTGACTGCTTGAGTTTCACTACCCCCGAGCTCCTTTTTATAGTTCTGAAAATGCTGTAGAATAACATGGAGCTCTCTCAAGTTAACTGGATCATTCACGTAAAACACATACACACACTCAAACACATACAAACTCTCTCCTTCATGGATTGATGCATGTTCATCCCATTCTGTCGGTATGGTTTTTTACATCCTAACAAGCAAGGTAAGCAGATAGGTCCTTCTATTGCCCACATACACTCAGGGTACAATTTTGATGTTGTTCAAATGAAAGGATGGCATGACGCCATGAATGGATTTGCTTTTTCCCTACCACCACCGCACTGTTCTCAATTTTTCTTTAATACTTACTTATCCAGCAACAACTATACCACTGCTACTATTTTAACCAGGTTTGGTGAAAGCAAAAAGACCACCTGTCTTGCCTATTGTAGTTGCCTTATTACCAGAATCATTATCATCAGTATAGTTATCTGAGTGAGCAAGTACCTACTTGGCTTTACTAACGTTTATTTTGTTTATCAGAACTTGTTATAGAGTATTCATTTTAGCTGGAAGACAACATCTAAGCAGTGAGCAAGTTATCTGACTTGGTTGAACTTACCGAATATACGGTACAGATGCTCTGTTAGAGATAAGTACACCCACGTTCTCTTGTATAATAAAATCTAATAAAACTATCTGAGAATTCAACTAACCATATAATAATTGGGCATAAAGTTCACTCTAACGCTCATCAGCAGGTATGCACGTATAAAACTGTCGTACGATGCAGTTTGGGGATTATATCGTAAATTATATAAGGATAAAAGTTATTATTATGATTGTTATTATGGAGTATTCATTTGCAAATGGGTATTATATTGTCAATGTAAGAAGCTCATTGCAGTTTTCGATTCACGCAAAAGTATTTCTCTGCCTGTTGTTTTGGATGTACATATTTATGATATTTATGTATCTTGTTTTTGACATTCAGAGTAATTTGGGAATGTGCAACAACTTCTCTGTTGGTAAAGAAATTTGCAATCATTAAAGAACATCGTAATCCTAAGGGAAGTTGTGATGAATGACAAACAAGAAAAATAGCGCTTAACAAGACTGGATAATAAGATGTGATTAAACTTGAAAGGTGCGGTACTTGGTTTAAAAACCTTGATGGTATGTGTCAGATTTGTATCATGGGAACTTTTCTTTTGTAGTGAAAGTAACGGAACAATTCAACTGCCAGCAAAAGGGAAAATTTAAAGTATACATAATACACATTTTCATAAGATAGCAGCACACACTTATATATTTTTTTCACGCCTTCAATAAACTACCAAGAAAATATATGCTCGAGTGTGGGGCTCCATGAAAATTCCATGTACTTATTTTATTGTCAAAGGAAACAGAAAAGAAAGAAAATAATCCACTCACTTCTTCCGTTGAGTTCTCTTATGTTGATATCATGTTGTTGTTGTTGGCTTTCGTACAACTAAATGTTTTTAATACTAAATAGGTGTGGTGGAAGAGCACAGTTACGGTAGCTTTGACTGTTATACAAACGGGAAAAAATAGGGAAGGACAATAAAAGAGTTACATTTATATTAAATTTTTATATGACAGTTGCTACGTGCATTTGACTGTAAATGGTCACTGGTTATAAAATGAATAAATACAAATGTACAAAATACATGCATACATACTTATGTATGTAGACAGTTACAACGATCATATCATCATCGTCACTATCAATTTTTAGTTCAGTGACAATGTGCTTAACAATGAAACGCACACGCAAGACAAGATGCCATGCATGACAGAAAAGAAAGTAGATCTATTTAGATCGAGTACGTATGTTATGAATACTCAAAAACTCTTTGAATTATAGTAAGAGATGCATGATGGTTACAGAGAAATTGCTTTGTGCAAAAACGTTTTGTCGGATGAACACAACAAACAATATTATTATAAGTAACAAAAATAGGTGTATCCGCAAGACTGCCTCTTATTTCCTAAAGGCAAAATAGTGATGTTGGTGGAAATATATACGGCTTCTCAACATGTTTTGGCGTTCTCTTTTTTGCTTTCCGGCTATGCTATTAAATAACGTTAGTGCACACACGACACTGTGATATGTGAATATGCACGAAACATTTTGTGTGAAAGGAGAAAATTCAAAAATACGATAGATCATTTTTCTGACAAACTTGATTCAATCTTTTTTCTCTCTCGTATCCTTTTAATCTACTTTTTTTGTACATGCTAACCTAGAATACTTACGGCACAAATGTTGCCACTTTCTCGCTCTCTCTAGAGAGAAGATATTATTTTTTTGCAGAATCTCGCCGTATAGAACAAGCCTCAGGTATGCCATGCCAGTTCGTCAAGCGTGGCCGTGGTGGAGACGTCATACTGCTTTCTCCATGTATGTAAAGGTCATTCAAAGTGTTAAATTGTACGCTTTAAATTTTATTTGGTGCTGGCTTAGTGATGCATTCATATTTTCTAGATCAAGTTTTGCTGCTAAGGAAAGAAGCAGAAGCAATTTATTAGAAATGAAGTGACTGGAAAAAACATTAAATTACATTTCAATAGAAAATGATTATAGAATAATGTTGCCATGAGGATACCTATGTATACGACCGGATATACATTTAACGAAGATGGTGGTTTTAAGTAGCTTGTATCTAGATGTTTCATTTGTCCCGTCGTCATCGTTTCACAGCTTACCACAATGAAACTTATACTAGATCAAAATTAATAATCAGTTGAGGTGTTAATGATGAATGTTTTTGTCATGTCATCACTAATATACACACATGATAGGTATAATAGCTGGTGTATACTTCTAAATCTTTGATGTGTAAAACGAAATGAACGAAACTAGCAATTTTGAACGTTTTGATGTGTGCAATATTGAATACATATGAAGATACATGTATAATATACAATACGTAGGTAGTACATTAGTTTATGGTAAAATGATTACAGTAAGATGAAATGCAAAAAAGCTGCAGCGATGTCTTATTAGTCCCCATTAGTCTAGCTTTCTCTCTAAAAGTACGGGCAAAATGGGGTGATTTGATATCTCTACAGGGGCCAATATGGCATGATAGCATGGCTTTGCTTGTTGCGAGGCACAAAATATTACTCTATCTATCTATTTTCCAATACAGTTACAAGTTCAAGCGTTAGCTCATGTACATTTTGCAAGCTACTTTTCATTCATTTTGAGAAATGTCAGCCGTACCATTTTGCAGGAGACAATGACAAATCTGTTATGAAATGACAGTAAAAATGTGAAAAGAATCAGACTCGCATAATACGTGCAATATGAATGCCGACTGCAAATTATTGTCAAAGGAAGAATAACTCACTGGCAAATTTCCTCAATTCAACATGTGGCTTTCTTTATTCAACTTTCTCCATTTTTCACTAGCGCCCAATCCTTTCTTTTGACTCGACTGAATGGTAGTCAACTTAAGATCGGCATTAAAGCGTGTGATTTCTGCACCATTTTCACTTGTAAGCATATTATTATGTATACGAAGTGACAGCTTTTTTTTACAATAAGACATTATGAGAGCTTAAAACGTGTCAAGAAGTTCCGTTGCGCTTGGCTCGTCTCTAATAAATTAATTATAAATAAGGTACTTAGTGATGTCTGATGAAAAGTGGCAAGCATGTCAAACGAATAAATTATTTGTCTAATCATAACAGAAAAAAATTTACAGCCTTTCGTAAGAAGAAAGTTACGGAGAAAAAATGTTGACTATGTATGTAAGCATGTATTTGATAAAAAATAATAAATATTTGTGCTAAATAAATAATAAATAAATACGTTGAAGTTAATTGAGCAAACGCTATAGACTTATAAATAGTTTACTGTTAAATTTCCTCGAAGGAGGAATCGTACATATGTAAATACTGGGTAGACACAGACAGGAGACTTCAATAGGATGTTTTTGGAATCAGTTTCACACTTAAATTACCTTTTATCTGTAAAAATTGAATACTATGTACATACTTATTCGTCATCTTCATTCTGAATGAATTTGAAGTAGTATTGGACCTTTGCTTAGCACATTCGATACATAATAGTTGAATACTTGATGGTATTTGTGGTGAAGGTGTGCGTGCATTGAAAATTAATGCGTATTGTAATTTTAATGCATACATTTATTCAAATTCATTCTCCCTTTGAGATCGCAGGAAACCCAAGTTATTTTTCATGCAAAACCAATCATACAATACAAACGGGTTAGTATTTAGTATAAAAAAAAACTTTTAACATTCTCAAAATAAAAATATAACGATACTTCTTGGAAAGAGCTTACTACCACAATGGCAATGGCAACACCCCAATTTGCCGAAATCGAGTAAACAAAAATATTTTGACGAACTTTTTACTCTTGTTGTATTTGATGTAATTTTAACTGACGTAAAAGTTTACAATTTGTCTTTTAGTATTCAGTTGATCACCCAAGTTTAAATTTATTTCATGGCCTGACCCTTGTTCTTCTAGCAGAATTTATACAATTTTGACAAAGTAGATTCTTTTAATCTATAATAAAAAAGCCTTCACACCTTTTCAACGCCCACGTTTTAGACATTTCAAACATTTTACATATAAAACATAATATGTACATAGCAAAGCAATATATAAAATACTTTTTATCTATGGACTTTATCAATGTCAAACAGAATGGTGGTGTAGAGTATAAAAATATCAGCAAGCAGAGAAATGTGCCGAAAACGATAATACACAAAAGAACTGTAAATTTAATACAAGTATTTACCTTTCACTCACTCATCCATCAGATCTTTCTTTCTCCTTCTTCCTCTAACTCCCATTTTCTACTTCTGCACTGTGTGTCTGGCGTAGCATGTCAAATAACATAATATTATGCCACTGTAACTGCAAGCATTTTTAGGTATGTTTTACATGTTAACCTGGAAAATGGAATGAGCGCAACCAGGAAGCATGCAAATTTTTAAAGAGGAACAGTTTCGTTGGAAAAAACGAGTTTTGATGGACTATGTAGACCAAAGTAAAAGGATAAAAGTACTTTCCCATGTTTTATTACTGCACCTTTTCATCAAAGAACTTTTTAAACAAACTTTTAAGTTATAACAAAGATAATAAAATATTGTAAACAGTAAATTCGTTAGAGAGACACGTTATAAAAGTACATATGCACCTTTTCACCCGTGCAAAATTTTAGAAAAAAGTTCTTATTGCACGCATTATATAATGCTTATTGATCATTCATCAGAACGTTGGCATTTTTATACCATCAAAAGGATAAAAGTATGATAGTTTAATGGTGAAAGCAAAAAACTAGCTACGTCATTTTTTAGTTTTGCATGAGCACTTGGCTCTTAAGTTGGCATAATATTTTCTGTTAGAAAGGGTTGTCAGAAGTACAGATCTCAACTACAAAATATAAGATGTACATATTTTACATTATGACGATGATTCCAATTTCTCATTGTACCCTACTCATGTCTCTTTGACTTGTCGAGCGTATAGGTTAATAATAAGAAAACAGATAAACTCTTTTGTTCCTTCGGTTGTTCGACAATTGATAAGAGATCTATTACAAGAGCTTGTATTGTTTTTAACTGAAAAATAAAAAGTACTTTTACAAGTTGCGCTTTTTATTTCTCGTGATGACATACATATGCTTTCATGGTATTTGGCATTTTTTGGAAGAAGGATTTACTAACCGACTCTTACGGTTATGTTCCAGAATATTGTACACATCAAGAAGAGAGTCAAATTCTCTTGGGAATATTAAAGCATGCATAAATATTTCTACCATATTCCATTACAATGTTTCTACTGCCTTCACTTCCCTTTCTTTCTCTATTATCCCCAAAAGCTGCTTCTTTACCTCTCATTCTCTACCTCTTTCATCCGCCTGGTTTGTCTGTAATTCAGGTTTTTGCATATGAAATAGCTGAACTATCTTGCCAAGCAAGATTTTCTGGGTATGAACAAATATTCACAGTAATGTTGTAAGAAAGAAGTCCTTTAAAACTGTGTACAAATCTTTAAACTGTATACAAACAACCTACGAAGAACAAAACAAAAAGGAATACTTTTGACTTTAAGCATTTTACACCTGTACATATATTGTTGTAAATGTTAATATGAAGTCCCAAAAAAATCCAAGGTGCTGGGCTATTGTATATATGAAACGCAAGTTCAATTTTTCTATCGATTTCTAAAAGTTGTATCAATGTCGGCAAAATGAATCTAATCCAATTACAAAGATCCCGTGCAAAGTAAGCATGATTGAATATAAATTTTAAATCAAGCCGTCTTCTTTTTGGCCTCTAACTTGTTGAAATGGCGGTGTAAATCGTAGTATGAATGGAATAAGAATGTGTTTGCCACCTTGCTCGTTACTAATTTCTATTACTGGTGAAAGTCTTAGATTTTTCATCTATCCAACATCCGAGGGAGCAGTATGCATACATACATATACACAAACTTCTTGGACCACCAGGGAAGAGGAGGAAGATCATCATGACGAATAGAAAACAAAAAGGTATAGTAGAATTATAAGATTTAAAAGAAGTAACAACAGAACGGATGTTCAAAAGAAAATGGAATAAGGTGAAATAACAATGATAACAAATCTGCGAAACCAAATATACTGATGTAGCAGAATAAGCGGAAGCAGCACCAAGCCCCATAAGGTCCTTAAGAGAATGCGCCTTGATAATGATACAAGGGATTTTCATTCAACTAACAATTTAAATTATAAATGTTGGAATCACAAAATTAATTGAAGAATTGAACTGTTTATGAAAAATGATATGATTAGACTTCAAATAGCTATTTTCAATTCCATTTACTGACTTTAGCTTTCTATTAGCCCCATTACTCTATTAGATCGCTTAAACTTTTCTTCTTTTCAATCAAACGATAGAAAAACAAGACGTATTTTTTAAATTCATGAACGCTGTTAATACTGAATACTTCATGAAAAGGTAAAATTGTGTGATACATACATTTGATATGAACCATTATTTTAGGCTTTCACTTGAGCTCTTGGCAAATAAAAACGTTTTAAAAAGATGATTTACACAGACTATACGAAAACAATTATATGTACTTTGTTGAAAAGGGAATCTACCCACATACATATAAATACAATATAAGTTTATAATTATAATGAATTTTTTAGAGAAGTTCGAGGGATGAATTGTGTTACACAGCTATGTTGAAGCTAGAGCGTGAAAAAGAAGGAGGAGATTTGACGAAAATATATTATTTTAGATGCTCAACAATGTGCTTTTGTTCTTTTGTTGCTGTATTTTCGATATATATTACTTATATATTTTTCGTGGAAAGAATGGTGAAAGCTCTTGAAAGAATTTTTTACTCCTGTTAGCTCACTCACGGACAGGTTGAACCTATTTTCTCATTTTCTCAACGAAGTTTGCAAAGTACTTATAGCATGTTCGTTTAGAAGTATTCGTTTTAGTACAACTAGAATATGTATACAATAACTTCGTGTGGGGCAATGAATTATGAGAAATGTTTGTAATATGAAATAGTCTGTAATACCTGCAATTGTGCGTTAGATATTAAAAATGACTATTTATATTATGGCTTTTTGTGCTGTATGTGGTTTTGTTATTGGCTTCCAATATGTCTGCTACAAATTGTTTTCTAGATAGTTGGACAAAATCAAAAACTTTCCACCAGACAATATTTGTATTGACGTCAAATCTTTACCACAGAGAGGGGAAAATTCAGGGGCAAGTATCTGATGGAATTATTATGGCAATCCGAATGCCGATTTACATTCAACACTACCTATTTCGTTCAATGTGCTAGTTCTAAAGTCCAGTCGGGAATTCCTCTGATGCCTTTACTAAGCAAAGCTATTGTAGTTCAACTGCTTTCTCAAACAACAGAGGAAAGCATAGGATAATGAATTTATTTTGATCATAAATTTTTACAAGAACGTGTGAAAGTTTTACTAACTTTGAATATGCAATCATGCACCTGGAAGCATTTTTGTGGTGAAAATTAAGAATGGAAATAGGGCTTTGTAACAAGTTTTATTTTAGAATTACCATAAGAGTACGTAGAGCGGTAGACATGAAAGGGCAAACATTTGCCGCGTCGTATCTCAGAGACTTGTGAAGGAATCTGTCTAAG
>JAQIWN010000515.1:0-31750 GCA_034699025.1 Entomobrya cf. arborea Gr-Col-00668 | reverse complement strand
TAGGCAAAACTGTTCACGCGTCCTTGTATGGTTGTCGAAAGATTGAATTTGCCCTTTCATATCTACCCCTCCACGTACAATTTAGTACAAATCTGAATATGCAAATCCGTGAAAAAAATCCTGACTAGCATAAAAATGTGAAAATATCACGTGCCTTTTAATGAACCAAATGAATATTTTTGTTGTATTGAATTGCAACATTTAAAAGTCTCTCTTGTTATGTAAAATATTTGCTTCTCATATTCATCAAGTGCCAGTAACGGGATTTTGGGATTATGTACCCAAGTGAACGTCTGTCTATCTACCATATAATGAGAATTTATTTAGCATATAAATATTATAATTTTAGCAATTTTAAATTTTAAAATAGGTTGTGTGATAAATGCAAACTACGCAAATTCACAAATTTCGATTTTTTACAAATCCATTTGTTTTTTATAACTAGTATATTGACAAGCTGCTATTTCTATATACCGCTTTATCAGTCGACTTGAGTTGTTCTCAAGTTTCTCAACTACTTCGTTTTACATAGTACACAATTCAACAAAAACATTTCTTTCTTGTTTGCAGTTATTTTCGTTGATATAATCACAATACTAAAAAGAGAAGGAAAAGAAGAGCAAGTTGAGAAGTTCCTAATAGATTATTATACGTATCAACAACATAATAGCAGAGGAAGTCGAAATAGGAACTTTTCAAAAAACTTTCGAATGTACTCATCTATCCTATTTATTCCCTTATTGCGTTCTTCATCTACTACACAACTACATTTTACAGTCTATACAAACTACAAACTTTCACTCTGAAAACTTTTTTTAACCCTTTTCTTATTTTGCTTTGCAAAAAAAACTAATGCTCGAATTAAAATAGTATGTTTGTCTATGTCAATATAGTACATACAGAGAAAAGTGAACAAAAAAGGAGTTTTCTTTTTGTTATTGATGTGAAGGTAACCCATTGGAAATTGGATTTACTAACGGAAATCACATTATGTTCATACACACACCAAAAACACAAATAAATAGAGAAAGGGGAAAAGAAAGATAAAAACTTTTGAAAACATTCAAATCTCTGTCAATATTGCTTACATAAAATGTGCACACGCAAAAAACGTATGTGTGTGATGCCTGTGCCTATACTATTCTCAGAACTTGAAAAATACATTTAAAAAAATCTAAACATGCTTACCAAACGCATTTTCTCTCAATTTTTTTCTCAACTGTAATTCAATATTATTATCTTCTGTTAAATATATGTGTTTTCCTCACAAGTTAATCGATAATTTTAATTTTTTTACATATTTAAATCGTGTTAAACGGGAAAAACAGAAGTTAGATTGGTAAGCTTAAAGCTTCTTTACAAAAATTGATTTGTTGCCTAAAAAAGAGGGATTATCGATTTTTTATGATGTCATCTGTATCATTCATAGTCAAACTGAGCAAGGACAAAAATGCACTAGCTTAAAATAATGGAATATATGTTATTGTCTGAAAAAAGCAACAAAAGTGGTCATAAAAATGTTGTTGTATAACTGTATGAACAAGTCATGGGCATGCAATGCCTTTGCATCAAGTGAAATGAAAAAAAAATTGTACAAAAGAATAAAGAGTTGAGTTTAGTTGATGTGGGGCAATACATCAAAAGAAATGGAGGAGCAGAGAAAGCGGAGTAGTTGCAGATTGAATACCAGACCAGAACCAGACACACAAGTACACTGTACACCAACTCAGCAAGAACAAATAACGAAATCCCATCATTTTGTATCCCATCCGAACGAAATGAGCTGCAAAAAATGAGAGATAGAGAAAATGGGGAATAATATGCTTTTATGAAAATGAAAACGAGCTTCACAAAATCATTCTCCTTTTTTTCTGGTGGACCAGTGGTGGTGGCGGAGGTATGATGTAACTGGTAGTGCAGTATATTTAAATTGATAGCATCTCATTGTACCTTTTTTGTTTAGAAGCAATTGTGTGTTGTATGCCATGCCATTGTTGCAAATTTACGCGGATGTAAGTTTTTACAAGGGAAAGCCATTTTGAACCAGCCAGAGAGATTGATGTAAAACTTTGATAACCATTTTCATTCGGCCATATGACGAAATCATGCTTTTCTTCTTTAATGCTCGTGTATTATTATGAAATATTTAACTCTTTTCACTCTTGTTTTTCATGTGCAGTGTTCAGTGCACCAACCCAACTAGAGGCTTATACAATCATCAAAGCTTTCTACTCACTCTTTTTTATGCTCTTCTAATGTAATGGGGCTCTATATCCCTCTTTTGTTATTATTTTCTCTTTACTTTCCCTCAAAAACTACTTTTTCAATTTATTTTTTTCTTGGAAAATGTGGAAAAATATAATATGGTTAGGACTCATCATTTCATATACGAACGGGATGCGAATGGGAGTGAAAAGTAAAATACGTAGGTTATGTTTGGCATTTATGGCCGTGTGGAAGCAATTGGCAATGTGTAAAATTGAACACTTTAAAAAATATATGGCAGCAGCATCTCAAATGGAATAAAAAAATATGGAAGCATTATAAAAGTCTGGGAAGAATAGGAAATAAAAAGTACAAGATAAGGCCAAAGGGTTAAAGAAGAAAATGGACCAGATGGATTGT
This sequence comes from Entomobrya cf. arborea Gr-Col-00668, assembly GCA_034699025.1. Classification (NCBI taxonomy): domain Eukaryota; kingdom Metazoa; phylum Arthropoda; class Collembola; order Entomobryomorpha; family Entomobryidae; genus Entomobrya; species Entomobrya cf. arborea Gr-Col-00668. The sequence goes on along the minus strand of JAQIWN010000515.1, from coordinate 29,125 downwards.
GATGATGCGATGACTGCAAAAATAGAATGGCAAATTAAATAAGAAAGTAGAGGAGTAGAGTGGTTTGGAAATGTAGAGGAATAAAAATGATGACTTGTTCTCTCGTCATCTTCTTTCAGACAAGGCTAGACATTGCTATTCAACCATTTACTTTTTATTCTCTAACGACTAGAATTGTGAATTTTATTGGGATTCCAGCAATCACTGAAATTAGACTGAGGAGAGAAAGCTTTTTTGAATTGATGAAAAGGGAGGAAGCGTGGGAGGGAACCAAGGAATTACAACTTACTAACTATCCAACTCGAATAATACTTATTAGTAAAAATTAGGCTACACTGACTTCGTTCGTAAAAATATGAACAAATGCGCATATGTTTTGGTGGTGCTCAGATGAACATGTGAACATTTTCTTTTTTGCTCAAGTGTACGTGGCGGGTAAATAAATTTCTAGATTTCAGAGAACGAAGAATACAGTGTTATTGGATTCCAACGAAAAAAGGATCAGATCACCATCATTGTCGAAAGGGGAAACTTATGTCATATTTTTTGCTAAAAAAGATACGCTGTGATAAAATATTAGGGTGGTGGACGGAAGGATACGATACGTCAATTTTGAAGCCTTTTATCAAAAATAGTAAAAAGGAGTATAATATGTGTATAAGATATGGAAAGAGTGAAATAATAGAAAAGTCAACTTGTTTGATCCACTTATTCCTAGAAACCCATTAGATCCAACAAAAAAATGAACAAAAGAATTACTGGGCTTTGGCGGTTATTTTATGTGCTTTCATGTGTCGGTGTGTAGGTGGAAGAAATCTATTTATATTTATCTTGCAACTCACACATCAACTTCAGATGAATGAGAGACGCAAAAAAGGCTGTCCCTTTTGGTTTATTTTATGACTGTAGCAAAATATTAATTATTCCACGAAATTTCTCTCGTCGAGGGAAACCAAACCATGTTGTAAAATAAAATAAATAGAGAGCACATAAAAATCTGGAAGAAAACGCTGTAAGAAATAATATTATTTGCTTCACGACAGGGTTCACATTTGCAACCATTTGGAGTTCTTTCAATACTAAATATGCCATACTTCAAAAGACAATGGCCCATTTTCTTAATTATTTGGTTAGATGGATTCATGTAGACAAACAGGTGTACTGAATGTAAAATATCAAATGGACTTGTTCACACTCTGAAACAATTTGTAGTGATTATGAGTATTCCACAGTTAACACTTTCAAAGTTTTCTTGTAAATTTTATTATTTTGTAGTTCATTTTATTTTAATTGTGAAACCAGCTTTTATTTCGCTGTGGTGAATGTGAATAGGCAATTGAATTTATAGTGCTAGGACTCCACTTTCCTTAAAGCTAGGACTCGTCGTGTGAGTGTAAAAAGCGTAATTACTGTACATTGCTTAAAATTAGATAAAAAGTAGGATGCCCCACTTACTCATTTCATTACTTTGCTTTGTTAAAATACGAAAGTTGCTCTTAATGTGATATCAGTGTAGTTGTAATTTGTATGCGTGTAGCATACTTGTTTATTGTAGTAAAAGTGCGGTTTCATTATTCGCCATGGCTCTTGTTAAATTTTAGACGACAAGTTGTAAAAACTTAAAAAGTTGCAATTTTCGCAGTGATTCTGTGCACCAGTTGCTTACTCTACTTGGAATGGAGTAGGTTAGTTTCTTGAAATGCATCAACTGACATACATGCTTCCTGTCTGTCTCACAAAATTTCTATTGTTCAAGTATTATCGTCATCGTTCCTAAACACTGGTGCACCCAACCCACCAACGCAAACTCAGCAAACAAAAAAGTTACTTGAACCGTTTGAAAATCTAGTGAAATTTATACATAAAAATAAAAAACGGATTTTTTCAACTTGTACAAACCGTTCGCCCCCCCAAAAAAAAGAAAGTTTATTTCGAGAAAGTATGACATGACAAGACAGAAAAGAGAGAGTCAGATTAACTCTACAAAAAAAAATCTGGATTGTGACTACATTTTTTTTGGAGAAGATGAGAACTGGAGAAACTGGAGCACACATGTTTTAAATGTGAAATCCGACACATAACCAAGACAAAAGCAGTTGTCCTGTTTTGCTTAAAAATGCAATTTGAAAGCAAAAAAACAGTTTGTATTCCGAATAAAACCTGAGTAACTGCACTTTGTTGTTTTAAAAGTTCAATTACAACTAGTTATGCTTTCTGCAAAATGTTGCACAACAACTTATTTCACAACAACAAGAGAATATATGTTTATACCTTTTATAGAAGCCAAAGCATGTAATAGCTACATATATAATGCATATCTACCAACTAACCTTGAGTCACTTTTTACCTATACTACGTATAAACTCTAAAGAATGTCTGTTTATTTTAAGGTATAATTTAGCTTTTAGTTCTTGCGCAAATGCTGTACTTTATTTGCAAAACCAAAAACACTCATCACCACCACCACCACCACTCGATCTTTAATTTGCCAACCCTTTTTTCCCCGCAAAACGCTAAATGCATTTTTAGTCTTTTAAAAAGAATAATAGCATTGGCTTCTTTAAACTTCCTTTTTTCTCCACAAGAGTCACGTTTTATTCACGTACAAGTTTCCCTTTCTATTTTTATTACCTAGTTTCACCTCTGGGCTTTAAAAAAGCCAGCATACAACCCACCACACCAGAAAACATGAACATTTTGTCTTGAGTATCATCCTTCCTTTCTAAGTTTTCGCTCAACCCGAGAAGAAACTTAACCTCACCAACCATATCGACGTAATTATTACAACATCTTGGCCATCTCCTTTGAAAAAACTTGATAGACTTCCATTCTCCTCTCCTCCTAAACTGATAACAGACAAAGGCGGTCATTACTATACTTTTACTTGTAAACTAAACAAGGTCAGTCAAGTCCATCCCATAGTTCTTTCCACATTGTGACCATGATCTGATCAGATCTGATGCGGTGGGTCGTCGGATGGTGTGGACTGTGCATTGGATTGGAATAGGAGCAAACTAGTTGCTAACGTAAGACTTAAGAATCCAATCACTCGTGCAAAAATTACTTGGAAAAAACTAGACAAGTTTTGGTTTTGTTTTGCCGTGAACATTTTTTTGTTTGAGATAATACCATTTACCAAGTAGGTAAACATACGTACAAGCTATATGAATCCTTGTACCCCATCTCGTCAACCCAACTTACCCAACTGTGTAACTTTTATATTCTTTTCATTCTCTTTTCAACTTCCAAGAAATTAAGTGCAGCACAAGGAGCACCAAACCACGCAAAAAGTATTATTCTCCACATAAAACAAGATCAGAGCACTATCATCATCCTCATCATATTAATACGTCAGATGTATACTTGGCTGTTGTTATGAAAAGAAAAAAGAAATCATGCCATCACAATCATGATGATGGTTATGGTGAAAGTATTACCACTAAAGTTACCAGTGTACAAACCACCTTATTTTCTCTCCTTTAACTTGCCCTGGTGACTGGCCAACAATTTTTTGCCATGTTTTTCTTACACAATCTATCAAAGAGAATATAGTGTTTCTATCGTGTATATAAGATATGAAAACAATACAAGTTACATTTATAAGCTGGAAACGTGAAAGGGTGAAATATGTCGGTAGGGAAACCACTCAATCTTTTCTATTCTACTCTTTTTTGTATTGTATTCTTCTGAAAAGGTAGCTCAGACTGACCACCATCCAACGCACTATTTTATCAACAAAAAAACTTTCCTTCTGAACAAATGAGTGAAATAATGCAACTGGTAAATCATACTTACAATACAATGCACACCACCAACAACACTAAAAATGACATGCCTCCCTTTTTCTCTCATTTTGTCAGTGAGGTCTTTATTATCATCATTTTTATTCGATTTTAAATTAAGTCATTTCGAAAAAAAAACTATTTAGTTAAGTCAACTTGCATTGTCGGTAGAAAAAAAATATGTGAGTTATTGGCCAAAATTATTGTACTTGCTTCTCCGCAGTTCCTATACAGAAAAAAAAGCTGTCAAGTCAAAGCCATTTTGATGGTATCACCATCCCCATGCCACCAGAAATGGGAAAAAAGTTGACAAATTACATGTGTAACTTAACGTATAGCTATTATTATAGTACAACAAAGCAGAAAAATGCAACCTGGCTTTTATTTCATTATTTTCATACTCCCTCCCGCGAGATGAATTAAGAGGCAAATGGACATGGATGCTTAGTGCACTACCGCTCACTGTGTGTGCGTGCATCAACGAAGGCATTTTTGTGCGTCAAGTGAGTATTAGCAAGCAAAGTGATTATTTGGGAGCTGAATGCGCAGTATTGCTTTTAGCATGTTTTTATGTCTGTCGTCTGTCAGCACGATAACTCAAGAACGCGTTTATAGATTTCGTCCATGTTTAGAATGTGGGTCACTAAGGTCAAGAACCCTATTGATTTTCAGCCCCCTCGATCAAACCTCAAGGTCAAAGTTGGAAGTTTTAAACTTACTGTTAGTCATAATATATCTTAAACGGTGTAATCGAAAGCTCTCGTCGAGTAAATTACGAATCATATACCAGTTTAGGTACTCACAGTAACCTCATTGGGCCAGAAATCGGGGTCAAAGTTTGCAACATCAATTACATGTCATATGACATATCATTCGAAAGCACTTTTTAACTTAAACAACAATCAAGATTATCATTATCACAAGCTTTTTTCGTCTCCGTCGTTATGATCGCTCTTACAGCGGGTTTATTTGTGTACATTATTACCAAAAAAGCTACATACAAAACAAAAAATTACTACAACAACCATATTAGCTACTAAATGAGCTATGAATTCATTTTTTACTAACTTTTTTCAGCTAATGGATGCAGACATGTAAACAAGTCTTTATTTTTCTGTCATTATTTTTGCGCGCCAAATATTTAGTGAATATTTTTATATTCCATAATATTTACACGTGACATGTTTTGGTTTGGGTGACTTTTATTATCTTTCGTGTCGCCATTAACATTCTTTTTTTATCTTCCAAAAATGTTCATGTAAATATACATGAATGACATGACGACCAGGTATAAACTATAACCAAATTATTATCACACACACACATAATATGACTTTGACAAGTGAAATAATGACACTGCAGATTTATCATCTAAAAAGCAAAAAAATGCACAAACAATGAATTTTTTCTGCTCTTTTTTTGCTCAAGCGAAAATTACTGTACAAACACACAAAAGTAAACACAACACAAAGTTAATCAAACAGAAGCTATTATTTTTCCCCCCCACCCCCGCCGCAGAAATGTGTTTGTTTGCCTGTGTGCGTAATTTTCCTTCCATTTTCAACCAAGTTATTTTCCAAGGTAAGTCACGGTCATTTGCTTCGTAAATATAAAATACTTTGTACGCATCAAGTCGACATCAAATTCATTTGCTCTTCTATTTTTATCTGTTGTTGCCGTTGCCCGTGTGTGCACAACAATTAATTTTGTTGCATTGTAACACATGTATGCTTTGGACTTTGAAAAATTATAAATTCGTTGACAATGATGAAGTTGGCTGGTTTGAATACCTAAATTACTGCAGTGGTAGAGTGCAGCATATTAAATGGTGACTTTTGCAAGTGAAATGTGTGTGTACTTACGCGCAGTATTAAGAGAAGCTTGCCACTATCTTTTATGTTTTCCTTTTGTCCCCCTCCCACGCAGCAGTCAACAGTACAGTAAGAAAACTGTTTACATTTCCCACCGTATCATGATGGCCATAATATGCTGTAAATTGTACATAGGGGTAGCTACGTTATAAAAATATTATGATGTCATGTCATATTGTGTTCGAAGTGATTGCATCACGTTCACAGAACCTCCCACATGTTTTTAGTCTCATGACTTATATTTTTTAAAAACTTTAAGGATTTGCAATAGACAAAACACAAACAAATAAACAAACTTTTTCAACAACAAAAGCAGCCGAAACTTTGATACACTCGTTTACAAATATTATTAAGAGGATGTGAGGATCGTGAACGTCATGATAGTTGTAGTGGCTCAGGTATTAAAAAATGACTAAAATTGGGGGAAAGGTGAAAAGAACTCGTTGAGATTTAGTATGTATGTGTATAGGTCCCTTATCTAAACTATGTGTACACACACTCAACACACCAAACTTTTTAAAGTTTCTCTTTTCAATTGCCATTTTCCTGTCCCAAAACTTTCAGTATTGCTTTTCTACTCCTTCCTTTCCAAACAAAATTTTCTTTGTTGTCTAACATCCAACACACGAAAACAAGATGAATAGGAGGAAGAAAACTGTTAAAAATTACCCGATCAAATTTCCATTGTTTCCTTTTTCACCACAATACTTATTTTTTAAGAACAACAGCTTAAAACATTGTGTGTCTGTGGTGTATAAGGTTTACCGTCACGAAAATGCAAAAAGGATAGTTATGCCATGCCTCTTGTTGTGATTTTTGAGAATGCTCACGTCAGTTGAATACCTAGCTATTTGTCTAAAAGTGTAAGAGATGAGAAGAGAGTGAGTGAACTTTGTTTGCTAATTCATGCAATTTGTCTTCACCGCAAGAAGGATCAATGCAAATGCCATGCCATCAGCACCAACGTCACAGACTTGTGAACAATAAAATCATTAGTTTCATTATTATTATTACATTAAGGCTATTAGAAAGTTTACTTGAGGGTTTGCCTCTGTTCAAACATTTGCAGCTTGATTTGCAATCTTGTTTTTGGAGCATCCTTAAAACAACTACAATAAATATCCTCGCGTGTCTTGTTGTCACCAATTCCGCCCCTTGCATAAAATATTATTCTCCACAAAATCATCTATTCAAAGTAGAAAATTTCAAGTTAGCAGTTTACCAACTTTCATTGTCAAACAGTGCATTGTAATCATATTAATAATTTATGTACAAAAAATACCACTACCTTCACACATAGGCACCCTGTCACATTTTACACGTGATAAATACCTGCATCCACATCCACCCAATTTAGAATAGAGAACAGGAAATGTTCTCTTTTCTTCCATTATTGAAACTACAACAACTGCCACCATCACCACCACCACCTACCTTCAAAATTCAAAGGCATCCAACTTACTTGCATATTTTTTTATGTTCAACTCTTGTGTGTATGCAACGCCGTTCTCTTTCTTCTTATATTGTAAGCCAAGCCACATTTCCACAATAAATTTTACATCCATTTGATATAAAAGTACAGCACATGCATATTGTATGGTGAGCATATTGTTTGCTAATAATATTCCTCAGGTGTACTTCTCCTCTCTGCTTTCTCTCTTGTTATGCAGCGAGAGAAAGCTGGTGTTTTTCGGTTTGTGTGTGTGCATGTGATTCGGCGGTGTGAGTGAAAGAGACAGCAACAAAATATATTGCTTTTGTCGTTTCGTTTTTTGGTTAGACTTGATTGTCACTTTCAAACCTTGCCTTTTGCTTACAGCTCATGTGATTCTATTTTTTGTATTTTTTGTATTGCATTGTCGCTCCAACTTCTGTTATGTAGGTATTTAGAATACTAAAATGGAGAGAAAGAGGAATAACAAGCAGAAAAACTACACACAATTTACTTTCACTTTAGCCGAATAAGTCGAAAGGAGTAGTCTAAATTGTAGAGGGGGAAAATAAGAATAAGAATCACTGTGTTTACTCTGAAGGGTTTCATTTTCTTTACTTTTCACTTTACTTGCTTCCCTCCTTTTTTGTATGCATACAAGAGTTACAATATTTTGTAAGCTGTGCTTAACCGTCATCATCTTAACTTTTCCACTTTTCTCTATTGCTATTCTTCCCCTTCTTCACCACAAGTCATCATCATCATCGTCATCATCATTCTCCAGAGCTTTTCTCCATAAATTGCTCTACTAGAAAAAAATGCATACACAGACGTGTAAGTTAAATAAAACTTATTTTTCAAGAAAGTGAAAGAGTAGCTTTTTGAAAGGTAAAACCATTACATTAGAAAAAGTACCACACCAAAAATGTTTACAATGGGTTTTTACAACAAAGATTGTGAACGAAACGAATGTAAAACTTTTAATGTGGGAAAAGTACACAAGGCATCTTGGTCATCTTTTCATTTGTGTGCTAGCTATGTACAAGAATTGAAAACATTGAAAATGTGACAAGTGACAATTTTAACTATGGCGCAAACTCCCATACACACAAAATTATATTACGGCCAAATTTTTTTCTATTTACCTGCCTAAAAAACTCATTGAAGAAAATCGAGTTAAATAGTAGCGGTATAAAACGAGCACTACTGTGGGCACTGTAGTAAAAGTGCATTTTTTATTGAAGGCATTGATTCCTAAGACTCAACTCACTTGACTGATGTGATTTTCCAAACAAAATAATACATGTGATCAGAGTGTAGTGGCAGGAGCAACACTCTTCTTTTCCCCTCCTTCTTTCTTTTCTTAAAGGTGAACCAACCATTTCCGCTCATTTCTCTCTGTTCACAGAACATAAATTTTCCACCAAATTCAATAGACTAGAACGAAAGAAAAAAAAGAGCAGACAATTTTATCCTATTTTTCACTCCTATTCTTCTTTCTCCTCCAAAAAGAGAAAAGAAGTGAGCAATGAAAATGCATGATTTGTTCGTCCCAAAAGTTGCCCGTTCAACTCTCCTCAGACCAGACCAGACCATCTCAACAGACAAAAAAGAAAGCATGGGTATAATTTTCCCTCTAAAATTGTAAAAAACATCAGATAAAAAAATACTCAATGTTTTTTTTCTTTGCTCAAATTTATATTACTTGTATAGTTTTTTTTAGTACAACTCAGTGAGCCATACTGTGTGAGTAAGAGATTCAGTGAAAGTTTAAAAACAATTGGGTTGAGTTTCAGTCGAATGGAAAGAATGAAAGGAAAGCTGTGCTAGACACAGGAAAAGGATTACAGAGGGTTTAGCAAAGCAAACCAAAAAAGGAGAGTTTGTGATGAGACGAGATTTCCAACATGAAAATCGTGTTCATCCGCTACTGCCACCATCCACACTTCCTGTGCGCCTTTTCCTTTCATTCAACATGCAAAAGTATATTTAAAAGTATATAGTCATTTAAGTCTTTAAATAGAAAAACTATAACCCTTAAATATACTTTAGTAGATATGGATATTATGATGTGGTGTAGGAAGTAAGGCAGAAGCATTTAGGGTGGTGCTAGTGGTGGAGGAGGATTACTAACTACTTTTTGTTAAGTTGGATATGTGGGAAGAAAATGTGAACATTTAACGTTGCTACTGTGAATACATGTGTTCCACCAAACCGGATATGATAAAAAGGAATCGGTGGAGCATGTTCAAACCCAACGTATAATAATGGGCAGAGAAACTCAGAGATGTAATGTTACTTGGTATGCCAAGCCACCACCTGTTCTTAATTAAACGTTTATATTCCCCTTCAACCTTATTTATTGATTTAAGCATTGCCGAAAGTTGGTCAAGTTAATATTCTTATAAAATAGCATCACATTTTGGTGTATTTTAGGGTGTACTAATGATGTACAATTGAATTACTCATTAGACACTTTTTTACCTCGTGATTATATGGCAGAGTCAGGTCACTCACATGCACAGCTCGGGAGTATTCTAAGGAGCTTATTAACGAAATAAGGTGATATTAAATGAACTTTGTTCTGTGACGCCAAAGGAAAGTTCGGATCATAATCACAATTGATCGGTGATGCCATTTTTAGATTTTATGTAATAATAATAGAGACATCAATTCTTTCAAGATGTTTACAGGTGGAAACATTTGGCTAAAAAAATGAAGAAACCAAAAAGAGCACAAAGCTTGAGTACTGGAGCAGTCTTAAATTTTTATTACAATAAACCACACATGTGGTTTTGTAACAAAGTAGAAAAAATAATAGGAGTGAACAAAGTCCAATAGTTTGCAATTATGTTAATGGTAAGCAATATAGATTGTCATGCACTTTTATGTGTACGATTTGCGGAGTCGGAGGGGGAGAAGGATTTTGAAAAGCGCAATTTCACAGAATAACAAATGACATGAAAGGGGGTAGGGGTAAAAAGTAAAAGCGTGAATGGTGATGTGATGTGACATTACTTTGCAAACAACACAATAAATTTGAGCATTATTTGGTTTTGGGCTGTCGTAAATGGGAATTTCGCTTTCTCGCAAAATCCTGATTTACGTTCTATTAGCGTAAACCATCCAATAATAATAAGGATTGAATTGCCAATGCAATCACCAATAAAACTGATGGCTTAAAGTATAGAAATGTAGTAAGAAAGGAAGGAAGGAAGCATTCATTTGTGAAGAAATAATACATGCCACGCCACAAGAAATTGACAACAATGCAATAATATGATAATGACATGAGATTGGTTTACTGGCGCTCTTATTCTGAGATGGAATTGTAAAGATAATGTTAAGCCGTGCAAAACAATTTTGTGCATTTCTCATATTTAGGTACCACATCTACAGTAATCGGTTGTAGAATTAGTTTTTGGGGTAATAAATAAAAGGGAGAATTGCCGAAATAAGACATAACCCCTGTCAATTGATAACTATATGGTTTACTTTAAATTGCATTTGTATTAATGCCAAATCTCTTTCCTTCGTAAAAAAATTGTATTGCACAGCAAAACTACTTAAGTAACGGGTTTAAAAGTGGTGATGTGAAGGTTTTCCAGATTGTCTGATCCAAGAACACATCCATTTGATCAATTTGTACAAAAACAGTTACGACTAAGATTTTCAAAAATACTTTGCCATGCAAATTAAACTGTGGAGTTGTAACAGTAAATACGTCGGCGCTACTACAGGTACATCTAACAAACAATTTAATTATTCATTTCAACCACCCACACTGCACCGCTACTTTACGTATTGTTGTTGCTAGTTTGTTCCTAATATACTGTTAGTCAGAAATAAATACCTATGTCAACTAGTCAACCTTCATAAATTGAAATAAACAAATATTTTCAATCCTCATTATATTTATCCTGTCAAGTGTGCTGCTTTGTAGTAAGCATGAACAGAGATGAGAAGCGTAAAGCTGATAACCTGTAAGTAAAAAGCTATAAAAAGCTTAAAACCAATCGTGTTCTTTCCTATTTTTAGCATTTCCTATTTTAAAGCTTAGGGAGGCCTTTAAATTTTTGCTACATAAATTTCTTAGTTCTCAAAAATCAGTTTATTGCAATAATGGTCAGTTGACTAGCCAAATCAAAAAACTAGTAGAACAAACAAAAAGCCAATTCTCAAGCTCCATTTTATACGTACACCTCCACCCCCGACAGTTCCAAAATCTACCTAATAAAACCATGCGAACCAATCCACCTACAATCAAACAATAAAATATGTAGCTTGAACATAAAATTCTTTTTCTCCCTTGTCTTGAATCAAAATGTACACAGAGAGTAGTCGCTGAAAACAAGCCAAGATCAATTGTGTATGATATCTTTGAGAATTCTACCTCCTGCTGCCATTCGCACCACTACAAAATTTCGGGTTGTTCGGTTAGCCGCACAACTTTCTCAGTGAACCCTTCTTCCAATGTTTATGTGTTTTTCTGTTTGTTTTTCCGATTGAAATTGTACCAGGCAGGGTTAGACAAGTGACGTGATGGAAGGTAGTTGCCTAAAATAAGCAAAACCATTTCTCAGAGATACGCCACCACCAACACCAACGGTTGCTGGTTTCTGGCGCGCGTGGCATCTGTGGATAATATGAGGATAATGAATGCAGCATCAAAAACATGACAAGAATGTGACGGAAAATTCCTACTGATGTTTTTTCAACAATGCAAAAGCAATTCTTACATTTTCCCTGATTAATTGACTATTTTTCGTGCTAATTAGTATTTAAGGTATGTAAAATACATGTTATATTTTTTACCACTTTTCACAGAGAAGTAAAAGTGACTAATTAATTTTTCACCAATCCAAATTAGTTCTTTCAAATTTAGAATCTTCAATTACATAGTTTAAAATAGCTTAAAACCATTACGGAGCATTATGACAAAAAGAAATATTCGACAATCCTCTTATTCATTCATTTGTTAATTTAAACATTTTTCTCTAATTACCTAAATTGAGTTGATTACAAGCTTACTATAAAATCATGGAAAATATCAAGCCAAGTCAGTATCAAAATTGGCTGTTTTTTTCCTCTTTGTCATTTTTGCTTAGAAGTAACTTTTATTTTGATTTTGAATTACACACTTAGTTCTCATCAAAAACATTATACAAAACCATTTCTTTTATTTCATTCGTCGCAGTCAACTTCAGTTTGTGCTCATCAGCAAATAAAGTTTAAACTTGTTGAAACAATTAGCTCGCTAATTTATATCCTTCTAAAAATACCCACATCCTTGTGCTCTGGAGGCATCCTAATTCAATTAATTAATTTACTTTGATACATTCTACATTTGCATATATTTCAAGAAACAATTTACTTTCTTGAAAATCGGTATCGTATGGCGTATGACATTCTTTCTCCACCACTAGACTTGAAAATAATCAAGATGAAGTGTGAAGAGCACATGCTCAAGTGTCATGGTACCTATAAATCATAATAATAGTTAGACTTGCTGCCATATTCCCCAAAGTCAAAACCTACTTTATCTACTGTGTTACACAACCAGTTATTATATTTTTTCCTTGTCAGCATCAACATTTCATCCTCATTTTTTATTACCATAGTTGGTAATGGAGATAAACCCTCATAGTTCCCCCCCCCCTGAATCCTGGGGAACCTTCATAACCCTTTTATTATAGACCAGACATATGGCAAAATATAAAATAAGTAATATAATGGCTGATTTATGACTATTTTCGCTTTAGTGCTCCCGCACCCGCTGCTTCTTGAGCTTGTAGACTGTATAGCCAGTAGAGTAATCCAGTATCAACATCTAACCAACCATCACCACAACTCACCGGACCGACCCTTCCCAAAGCAGAAGGGATATTTATCAAAATGCTTCAGAGCAGAACAAAATTATTTGAAATTTAGCAGAAAAAAAATATTGAAATTTGCCAAGTGTGCAGAAACACATTTGAGATAACTTTTAAATAAGTACTGCCAACATTGTGTAGCTTTGCACATTGCTCTGCCATTAATGTTACTTTATCATGGTAAACCATGACCAACGCCATATCAATCCTTCAACAAATTTCAAGGCCACCGTGGGCATCATCATCATCACTAAGTCTCACCATTTTAAATGGAAATAATAAATTTTAGCTTAAAAGAAAGTCGACAAGCTGTGGTATCATGATTGCCATCATCTTGTTCCAGTGAAAGTAATAAAGTACACAGTGCAATGCAGCCAGATAAACAGGGGCTTTGTAAAACATAAACATTTTATCCTGGCAACAGTTTCGCAAAGCTTTAAAAACATTAAATATATATTTATGGCTTATTCTTTAGGAGAACCATGTAGACAAGGTTCCTATGCATTGATATTACATATTTATATATTCATTCATCTATATGTACATCCTCCAGCCAAATTTTTTATTGGCTTCCTTCCATTTCCATGCAATGCAAACACAGCAACAAGTATTCCATGCAAAAAGTTTGTGTGCTTCTTCCTTGTTTTTTCTTGACTTGATTTTATATCTGGACTTTTCAACTATTGTTTTTCAACCCTTTCCTCCCTATCGTTATGCTTATCCAGCCGCGTAAACAACTTTACTCATTGTGAGGAGTTCAATCGTCTTGAAGGGCAATGTTCTCATTCCCTTTTATTCCTACAATTTATTTCGTACGAGATAATTGCCTCACCACTTTATTTTATGATAACATTGACTTCTTGACAGCAAAAAAATCATAAGCCTTTTATTCTGCGACATGACGTAACACGTAACAGTGTCCGCAAAGAGAAGTTACGACGATGAGAGGAAAATGGGGAAAAGAGAGACATATTTGTATTCTAAATGATAACTTGTACTTGAGACAAGCCTTTATAAGCATTATTACCAAAAAACGAACATTTTGTATCCCTAGAGATGCTTTTTACATTGCAACCTTATGGGAAATGTGAGACAAATGGCAATAATAAAACTAAAACTAAGTATATGAGTAAAAGTTTGTGAGACTTTTGTTTACCTGCTATGCCGGGACCAAGAAAAAGATCAGGATTCAAATGACAACATGTTAGGTTGATTATAAGATGGAAGTTTCATTTTATTTTATTACACCCCCCGAGCCCAATCCAAATTACACCACGCAAATTCTTCTTAAGTTCACTGTCTTTTTTTGCAAGTTCGCTAATTTCATCGGATGATGATGCTGACAATCCTTCTGGGTTTTACTTCTTAAAGTAATCAAGTAATTAATTAAAAGTTTTTAATGTTACGTACGCTACAAGTTAGAAGAACAAACACTACAAGAGTAACAGTGTACATTTTTCCAATCGGAAATGTTTACATTCACTTTCCTCTATATACCAGTTAATGACTGCAATAAAAAACTCAATTTTTCAACCAAATCACCCATACACGAACATCACATTTTTAATACGTTAGTTTACTGGATTGGATCTCGAGGTGATGTGCCCCCTCGACCCCAATTTCACAATTTTGTCAATATTGAAGAGATAGAGTGGACATGTAACATGTACGTTCTCTTCGATTTGAGATGATCACCCTCTGGAAATAAAATGACAAGTAAAGGAGGACCCAGCCACCACTGAACGAAGCACCTGCACAAAATATGTGATGTGTGTAAAGTCTCTAAAGACTTAAAGCTCACGACGACACCACAATCCCTGTTCTTGTACATGAGACATTACCACCACCACCTTCACAATTCCCCTCTGAAAGAAAGAGTCAACTGTACAATTTTTTTAAAAGAAAATGTCTCTCCGTCTCAATTTTTTTTCTAAATGGCGACGGTAGTATGGCATGGCAGGTCAGGTCATGTCAGAGAAATGGTGTGAATGACAGGATTCACTGTGAATCTTACAATAGTTTATCCGAAGCAGTGGTGTTAGATGTTCGTGTGTACGAACAAGAATGAGCGTTTTTTTCTTCTTTTTCAGATGAAATAGAAGAATTGGTTTGTTAAGGGAAAATATAAGTGGAGAAACTACAAGTGTGTTAGGCTCGTTGTTGTGATGTTCACAGACTCAAAACCAAACTCAGACTAACTCTCCACTTCCACTTTGCTTTCGCTTTATATTCTCTGGAAACAACTGTACTCCATCCACATCCACTCTACTAACTTTTTCCCCAGTGCTGGTGCAGTTACGATGATGGTGCCAAGTGCACTGCACTGGAACTACGACTTCCCCGCTTGGATGATGGAAAGCAGAAAAAAATGATACTCTATTTACACGTGTTTTCCAAGTCGTATCCAGATTTCGATTGTTACTGCGGAGAATTTAAAGTGTGATTGTACATTTGATTAACCAAAGGAAATAAATACGGACAAATTTTTGGGAAACACTTTTAGAGTTCCATAATCGAATCATTTTTATGGAAACAAATCTTGTATATAATCCCCGTTTTTCTTACGCGATAAATATATGCAATTCATGATTCATTCATGTTTACAGTTTTGTTTTTAGTATACTTGTTTGCATGAGACAAGTGGCGACAGAGGAAATGATGACATGACATGCATGACTCTCATTTTTTTTGTTTTAAGCAATATCGTTTTACTACGAACAAAAAGTACTGTAAAGGTGATGCCTGTCAAAACCAAAACTTGGTATTACAATCACATATTTTTGGTACCAAGACATGTCAAAATTATTCGTACACATACATACATATTATAAATATAGGTAGTATTGTTCTTTGTATACTTACGTGCATTCCTCTTCTGAAAAACACTTTTGCACAACAACTATTAAGACAGGATTTTGTCATTCTCCTCATTTGCAAATAAAAAGATAATAATAATTCAAAAATGATCTTCACATTTTTACAAACCTTCAACTTGGAGTTTTTAAGTACGTTACCCTTTTTCTTCCAAACATGAATCTTTTTGAAACGTTAAACTTTTGACTTTAGCACAAATTTGTATTGAAACACTGCCACTGAATATGGATTGAAGGAGATCGACAGGATATCATGACATCAAACTGTTTAAGTGCAAGTTTATTAGGTAGAGGTGGAGGTATCAATTGTAGAGACTGATTACACTACACCTACTTCACCCCACACGAGGCTCTGTATCTTCTCAAGCTCATTCTTCTTCCTTAAAACTTTACTCGACTTTCACACGCACAAACATTTCACCAGAAATGGTAACTGTGAGAGAAAATCTTGAGGTCAATTTTTATTTGATGGAATGAATGTATAAGTGGGAGTCACATTCCCTTACACACAAGCACGCCACGTGAGAAACTAAAAAAACTACAAAAGATAGCACATTAGATAGTCAGTTTTGTTCGCTAACTGAAAATGGCTCAGTTTTACAATGATTTTAGATTTTTTGAGGGAAAATATACAAATTGAAACAAAATGAAAAAAATACTCGCTCCTATGCACAAATTAATAGCTAAAAACGAACATTTCCCATTTCCGTTTGGAGTAATGAACTCATAACTCATTTTGATAGAAATGATATGCAGCTTGCAGTTTCGTTTGCAAGAAACAACAACTGAATATTAATTTGAACATTGACTTTGACTTTTCTTTAAAGAAAACCATTTATATTCTTTTCATTCGTTAGGCAAAGTTTTAAAGAATGAAGGAAATTAGTAAAACAAAATAGTAAAAAATTAATGAAGCTTGCTAGCTTACAAAAATATGTTCGCTGAACGTCTCGAATGACAACATAAAGAAATATGAAATGTACAACAAGTTAATTACAAATGAAACCTAGTTCTTCATATTATTACTTTTTCTTCGTCTCATTCAAAAAAGGTTTTCAAATCTTTGCTCGTATTTTTTAATTAATAAGGACAAACGTTAGCATAAATTTTAAAAAGTATTTATTTTCAGTGACATTTTCATTATCATTCATCTGTGAAACTTATAAATATGCCTTTTCTTGAAAGGCATAAATTTTAATTCTATTTTTTTCTTCCAAAAAAGTGACAGTGACTTCACACATTCATTTCACTTTTAAAACTGTAATACTTTATTGTTCAGGAAAACGTTACATGCTCCTTTTTTAAATAATTTCTTTGCAAAAAAATCTCGCGATGCCCACACTCATTCACTTCAGTTTATCAAGCAGATAGTCCTGCAACTGGCAGTCTTGTGAAATGACTAAGAAAAAAACGGAAGATGGGTGGACAAGCCAAGTCAAGTTTGAAAATTGCGACATAGTCACTTTAGCAAATAGTTTTTCTTAAACAAAAAACACACACATGACACACTCGATTGCATCATCATCAAAAATAAGAGTTGAAAGGGCCAAAAATAATGTACAATTCATGTACATGTACAGGTAAATAAGTACATGCATTATACATATATCCATCTTTCAGGTAAAAAACATGATGACATGCATGAATGACGGGGATGTGGACGGGTGGTTGATGTCGATCTGTTTTTTTATATTGAAACGCGAAGGAAAGTTACCAATGAACTGACACATATGTTTACAAACTCACTCCAAAATACTTGACTTGGCTGGAGACTGAATATGACTGGAACAGAAGTTTGAAATGAAGATGATTACCTGCACTGGTGATATAACTTGGTATTGAACAACCTTTCGAAAGTAAAAAACAATTCAGTATAACTTTAAGTAAACTTGCTTACATATATCCGGTTTAACCAACCGGTTTTTATGTAATTTCCAGCTAGATAAGAACTAATAATAAGAAAAATGTCTCGTGGAAGGAAGTCATAATATTTGCACAAGGTGAAATGCTACACTATAGTCTATACACATGTTGATGTGGGAAAAAAACACAATTTTGACCCAAATTTTGATCAATTCATACTGTTTTTTATTGAGAAACAGTGAAAATTAAGCTGAATATTTTCCTCCCCAAAAATTCTGAGTACTTTCAAAAAGAAACAGTGAAAAAGGTATTTGAATAATAGGATTTTCTTTTTTTACTAGAAAAACATAAGTCAAACATAAATTAAGATGGATTGACAAAACATTGGATTTATATTGAATTTTATACCTACACAATTTTCACCTATATTGAATTGGATATTCCATCATTCTAAATATAATTTACTTTTCCAGAGGAAAAAAAATCATTATTTTTTTCACAAGAAACCAACTTGTTCATGTCATGTGTCAAGGTTTTTATTTAACAAAAGGTTTCTGACTTTCGAAGATTACAAAATAATACGACAAAATAACATGACAATAAGATTTCGACTCAAAAATGCGAAAAATTGCTTTTCAAAACTAAAGCACATCGTAATTTGCTTCAATAGTCAACAATACACAGCAACCCAAGTAGACTTTATTTTTTTCATCTAATTTTAGTGAATGTCTTTTGTTGATGCTACATTGACAGGTAAGCATTACAACAGGTATACAAGGAGAAAGTAAATTTGACAGGGTAAAAATATCCATAAAATTGCTTCCATAAAATGTTACAACATTTCTCCCCAACAATTGGACACCTTTTCATGACACCACTTGCATGCTTGCAAACCGGATGCAACAAAAGTATACACATCCATCCATTATTTTTACCTGAAATAAAATATGAAGACTTACGGGTAGTCAATTTTCTTAGAAAGACAAGTTTATTTGTACAGAGTGCTTAAAGTGCTTAGTTTTGATACTTTTTTTTTCAATTTATGAAACCTTTTTATTTTCAAACTTTATGGTAATGAGATTTTTGTGACTTTTGAGAAGACCCCATCACTGCCACCACGCCACCGACGCTGTACCAATATTGAAAATTTCAAAGTGAACAGAAAATGGGATTTTTTTGGTCTTGTCATGCGTTCGTGTCCTTAGTGTTACAGGTCGTGTCGGATACATCGAATCAGAATAACCTCTCAACTCGCTCCCTTTTCCCTAGCCAAAAAAGCCATGATTATAATGTGCATAAAAATATTAAATCTATTTTATTCAGCTACTTAATATCCAAAAATAATGTGAGTGTTAAGTAATATGCATATAAAAAATCCATTCATGCATCACATCCATTCACTATTTTTTCCTGGGGAAAAATTAAAGTTTGAAAGTATTTTTTTCTTTCTCTTCTTTGAAGACAATATTGGAATGGCATATTGAGCAGATTTTTTCGTAAGTAAAATAAGAGGCGTAAAAAGCTTTTTTGGTAACTTAAAATATTAGCCTTTATGTCCTCCTCCTCCTTTATTCTTGCAAATTTTTTTGAAAGAGAGTGACAAGCAACAATGGAAGGAGGTAAAGTGAGTGAAAAGTTTTTCTGCTGGGGATAGTGATAAAGCTTAGCTTTACTTTAGCTCATTTTTTTTATGTTGGCATGGCATGTGAGTAAGTATGGTAGTGACATTGTACGTAAATTTGATATAAAAGAAAGAAAACTCTTTTCAAACTAAAATATATGGATGTATCACCCATCACACCACCCGTCCATATCGTGTCACTAGAAGTTAAAAATAATTTTACAAAAAAAAATTCTCCAGGAAGTAAAGCAAAGGAGGAAAGTTTTCTTTTTGAAACTTGGTCGGCTTCTTTTGAGCAAAGTGCGCAGGCTACAATCTTCTTTAAAACTTGTTGTCATTATAAATCAAGATCATTGTTGTCATCTTTCTTGTTCTTCACCATTCGTTTAATGAATTGAGTCATGATTCTATTTTTTCTTCCCTGACGCGAATCAGTTTTCTTTGAAATTTCCTTTCCATAACAGTAAAGTACACTTCAATCAACGCTTTTACTGACCGGAAATCAACCGTCAATATTTATCCAAAAATACACCCTTATTTTTTCCCTAACATCCTTTTCTATTGTAACGTAACAAGCTTATTAGTAGATGACGGACAAAGGGCAACAATAAGTTAATAAAAAACACAAATTACATCTCATTCATTTTTTTAATAAGTTGCCTTGCCACTCTTTTGTTACGTAAAAAAGGAAAGGAAGAAGATGACATGAAAAGTGATTCTGTTTCTTAAGAGATCTATCTACTTAATCAATTTCCATGCCATCCCATCACTATCACCAATGACAGCTCTTTCAAAAAAATAGATGTGTGGGTTGGGTTGTTCTGTTTGTTCGTGCTCCTTTCCATGCATATGGACAACAATAGCAGAGAATAGAGATCACCTTTTCACCTCCTACATACATCCTGTGTCCCTGTACTAGTCTTTTTTATTGTTCATCATCATCTCAATAAATTGCCATCATTAATCTATCACAGCTATAAAAAGCTTGCGTAATAATGATAATGATACCAGCATAAAAATTACCAGCCTTCTCATCTCCTCATCTCGTCATTTCGTCATCCAACATCTCTCACTTTCAAATCAAAATGGAATTACATTACTTTTATCATTACTGTCATTATCATCCCTACTTTCACTTCCCTAATGCCCCACGCTCCTTTTATGTATGCCCATTGTTAGCGTCATCAATTTACAAGTAAAAGTATACAGCAGCACCATCGCCACCACATTTTATTACCCCCCACCACCGTACAATAATACGTATTATGATTAGCATCCAATTTCATTATACTGATGAATCTCTTGAAACAAGTATATCTTACGTTTTGTCATGGGTCTCATTCCATTCTCATTGTTACTATAGAGCATAAAATATTAGTCTTTCAAAAGTCATACAAGAAGATTTATGTACAAAGTAAAAAAGCAAAGGCACAATGTCCTATCGATTTTTAATAACGATTCTTTTAGTTTCCATCTGACAACACACATAGAGTATAAAATGTTCCATGTATTTCATCAAGAAGATAAGGGAAAAGGAAGGGTTAGTCAATTAGGTTAGGAAGGGTTAGGTAATTATTAGCATGCAAATGAGAAAAGAGCTTAAATATTTTTGACTCTGGCATTATATAAAAATGTACCTTCAAATTCCATGTATTTTCCAAATTGGGTTGCACAGATTGAAATAATTTGATGCAATTTAAAATATTAAGAAAAATATTTATAGTCTGTAAATACGAAATGCTACAGATATTTGAATGGAAACAAAAGAATTAGACGGAAATGCATTATTTTGTAGGTTAATATCTGTACTTAATAAATTTTATTACCATAATTTAATTTTCAATTCAAATATCAACAGAAATTCATTCAACCAAAAAGTACAAAGTTCATGAAAAAAGTTAACTTTGTGATCATGAAAATGCTCTGTCCTCACAAAAATTCCACAGAAACAAAGAAAAGTCTGCATTTATCGTCAAATAAACAAAATTATGATTGATCAATCATTATTCATATTTGTGGACTTTGACCCGAAAAATATTTCAAACTTCTTTAATGAAACTGTTAATATGGTTTTAAAACTACTTTATTCTGTATCCCTTTGTTATGGCTTTCCCTATAAATACTCCTATTCCACAACTGATATGCCATCATTTGGTTCCTACCTCTTGCCATCACATATTCAACTTCTCTTGCAGAGATACTTGCACCGTCCAAACTAACAAATCTTCCAAATTCCAAGAGTCTCCTCAAAACAGTTCTCTTCGCCTGTCCTTCTCAATTTTAATAAGTTATATTGAATTTGATAAGGTTTTTTTACCATCTCATTCCTTGACTTGTCCCGACAGCAGTCAAAAATGGCATCTCGATCCACAGGTCCACGTTTGGGGGCTTCTTCTGAGAAATTGGATCAATGTCCTTACGACGCCTGCCATTGGATTCGGTAAGTCTGGAGAAAAGTTTTTTTAAATGTCTAATTTTTAAATATATAAATGTTAATAATTATTGATTTTCTTTTTCCTTTCTTTTATATTTTTGCAGTGCAAGCAAGCTTGGTGACCACCTGGCCAAATGTAGACTTAATCACCAAGAAGGTTTGGCTGAGAAAGGGGAACTTCCTGTGGTGCTCAACTGTCAGTACAACTATCTTCACAAAGTGGTGAACATCGAGTGGAAGTATCACGCTGCTGGATGCCCCGACCGGAAAAAGCTTTGGTCTTATCAGCTAAGGGCTGGTGACTTGAAGGAGATGTTCCCTAAAGTGCTGACAATCAGTGGAGAAGACATTCCACCAGAAGAGGGGGAACGTTTGGAAATGTATGCTGGATTGGAGGAAGGTACAATCTACTGTCCTCAGCGTAAACGCCAGATCAAGTTAACGGACATTGGGAAAGATGGGAATCAATTTGCACAAGAGAAGGCGGAGGAGAAGGGAAGGGCTTTGGCAGAAGAAGTGGAAAATGAGTGGAAGAAGGAAGGGAAGGAGAAGAAAAACGTTGTTCCTGCTTCTCCACCCGTACCACAACCACCTCCACCACCTCCAACCTTCCAGGTTAAGTACACTCAGGAGGAAATTGACTATTGGAATGCACCTGGCACCAGCAAAGTTCCATATAGTTGGTTGGCGCAAAATAGTAATCCTCATGGTTACGTGCCAAAGTGAGAAAAAAATCAAATCATGTTGTTATTATTGTGAATTAATCATGGTGTAAATGCGTGAATGCTTATTAATTTATTGTTAACTCTGTAGCTATCCTCCAGGGCTGACCAAAAAACAGCGACGGGAGTTTGACGTCAGGAATTCGGTACAGTTAGAGAAAAAAATGGTAGAATGGAAAAAGGCGGAAGTGGAAAAGGCTGCTAAAGAAGCAAAGAAAGCTGGCCAAGATTTAAAGGAGGACGCAGGCGCAACGGTTCCGGAAGTGGAGGAAACTTTTACAGAAAAGGGGAAGGAAGGACGAACTTACTTTTGAAAAGGACGAGCCGAATTATAGTCCTTATCAATTGATATTAAAATTTCTTTGTTTTTTTACTGTCTACTTTATTATTAATTTTGTAACAGTACTTTAATTGTTCTTGTCTTAATGAAATAAGCTGTCGTAATGAATTCCAATCAGTTTTTTGTCATAATTCGTATTAGGGTGAAAATGATTAAATAAGCCTAATTCCGTTAATTTCAAAATCCATGTTTTATCTATACTTATCTGATTCCCAAGTAGCCCCAAAAAAGTAAAACAACAGCTTCAGTATAAAAAATACAAAAAAAACTTCGCACACAATGCTGCCTGCATACCTGTGGAAAGCAAAGAAAGATTAAACGTCATATTTACCGTTTTTATATGGCCTTTCGCAAGGTTTTTCTTTGTATTTTTCCCCGAAAATGTGATACGACCACACACGAGCATCATACACGATCAGAAAACAAGAGATTGCTCAAGGGAGTTTTACCTTAAAGTCATTCCATCCAATCCATCCAACAATAAAGATTTCCCTATCCTCAAATTACAAATAAAAAGTGGAATTACTTCCATTTCGGTTTCTGGTTGCGCCTCTACCACGAGAAAAAAAAACAGGAGTCCATAGAAAAAAATAAAGTTGACTGGGAGGACTTTAGGGTCCCTTCTGTCTGCAAGTGCCAAGGAATTCCCATAATTACTTTGATAGTTCCACATGCACAGAGAGTTCCAACAGAGACACGCAGACAGGTAGACAATCGCAATCAGAGAATCTTAAATAAAAAAAAAACATGTTGCTTTTTTGTTGTACGTGACGTCGTGACGCAAAAAGAAAGTAAGCAATGAAGAGTAGAGAAGAACAGGTAAAGTTGGTTGATGGTCGGTTTGGGTTTAGGTTGCACTCTACCTTTTTATATTTCTACCTACCTTTGGTAAATTATACAGCAAGTATGTCTTCACGTCAGTAGAAAAAAACCAGAGGCTATACAATTTCCGACGTCTTTCCAGACCAAGTTGAAATTCTCCTTTTTACAGTCAATTCCCATTCTCCCAAATTGGTTAATAGACTACTTTTCTTTAAATTTTAAAAGCATGCTTGTGTGCGTGTGCATTATGAGTAGCTGTATGTATGCCTCTACTTCAGATTGCGCTGATGTAAATATTTCAAAAAGGAAAGTCATTTATAATATTTTTAAAATTTTAATCTCACTTTTCATTTTCGTTGAACGAGCATACATCCGGTGGATATGCTGCCATTTCTTTCGTTTTTTAGGTTTAATGGAAACCAAAAAAAGGATTGCAAATCGCAAAAAATAATTTTTTCTCCAAAAATATAACCCTTCTTTTCTTTTAGCCAATTACTTGGATACATTTCACCACATTAAAAATTAAAACAGTTAAAAAACATAGCCAATTTATTTTAATTTGCCTAAAAAAAGGGTTACCAATTTCCGAATTCCTTCATCCTTTCATGTTAAAATAGCCCACTTGCCTAAGTCCAAGTGATAAACACATTTTCTGACATGTACGCTCTGTTTACTGCTTCCTTCCTTCCTGACCTTGTCACCCGCAATTATGTTGGGAAAAGGAAAGAAAATCAAGTGCGAGTTGAGTCATCACCATAATTTTTACTGCTTGCCTTTCATTTCCGTCATACACCATTCCTTCCAAAGAGCTTCGTTTTTTTCTTTTAGAACGACACGGATAACCATTAATTTTCAACTATAAAAATCAAACTGCATTTCCTCTCTCTCCCTCTCTAATTTACACTGTTTCCTGTACACTGTACACTGTACAGTACACCATCTCGTGCGTGTATTCCAGATACTTCGTGAAACTTCATGAGAATATTTTTACGACAAATAAGTAAAGTTATGTGTAATAAAAATAGAGCACAATCTTCGCTTTATAGACCCACTATCCATCCACCATCCATCCACCAATCCTACTATTTTTACTTGATCATTTTTATTAGTATTCAAGGAACGTGAGTAGGTAAAAAGGGTTTAGCACTTTCAACATTTTCACCACACACCCTTCAATTTTCTTACCTTGCTTTCTTCACTCCACTTCACGCAGCGCAGCAATCAGTTTACTTCATTTTTTTATGGAGACAGTTACACACTTAAACTCTCATATTATATTACCCATCATGAAAACACATACATGAATTTTGCATGGACAATGTAAAAGGATCCAAAACATTTTTTTAACTTCCACTTTGCACTCAACTTTGTATGCATAATTCACTCAACCATCATCCAAAAAATACGCATCCCAATAAAAAAGCTGTAAATGCAAATAATTTATATGGAAAATTTTAAATGTTTTAATCAGTTTAATGTGCGCCCCCCTCTCTATCTCTCTCTCTCTCTCTCTCTCGTCTTCATATTTAATTTCGTTGTGAAGCTGTGATTGTGTAATAACAGCTTTTACATTTACAAGGCCAATTATTCACACTTTTTCTAAACTTAGGTTTACTTTCAACACTTTTTGAATAAATTCTCAAAAGCGGGGATTGGCTTTAACGAATTAAATAAGCCACATTTTATTATGCAAGGAAAACGCAGAACAATTGAGTTTTGTTTTGGTGTACACAATAAAAGGAAAGTGACTACCAAAATACTGAATACTTAGCTGAGCTGTTTTGTAATTCAAAAGAATTTTCCTTTACATAACCGACTTTATGGCATGTGCGAACGTTAGGTAAAATTCTATATTTTTTGGCATTCAATTTAAATCACACACAAGGCATGTATACAGGGTGTGGCGTAAGTAACCTTACATCATGCTTATCATATTACCATGGCAAACATGAGTGGGAAATTAAATAGATGAGTTTAATTCTGAATTTACAACAGAGAAACCTGAACTATCCTTAATAGTTAAATGTAATGTACTCAACTTTTAATATTTTTTGGAAAGAGAACTGCACTGCTACAAATAAATATGGTAAGGAAATTCTAATAAAATTCTTTCTAAACAAAGTATGTCTACAATATATTTTCTGGCAATAATTTGTGTTCATTTACAGCGAAATACTTGAAATAACATGCAGTTGCACAGTTACAGTATTTATGAATATATCATTTTCTCAGTCGATCTGGAAGGTAAATTCTGTTGTAATACATTAGAACGAAAACAGTCTCACCCATCTTATGAGAAAAGGTTTTCAGAAAATAAAATCCAAGCTCAAAATTATTTTAGTGTTTTCTTGCATGCTTCAAGTCAGTGCAGACCAGAATAATGGTTTAATGCCTTTGTTAAGCAAGAGCATAATAAGTACCCTTTCTTCCAGAAAAAAAACGACTTGCGCAATTTTTACAAAGAAACCGTTATTTTGGGCGTGTTTTTATAATCAAACTCAGCACACATGGGCAACCCAAACCAAACATTAAAAACAGTAAAAATCATAAGTATAATTTTTCCTAGAAAAAGAAAACAGGTAGCCACGGTAAAAATGTGGATTGAAAAAATGTCATTTTATGGTTTCCACTTAAAATAATGAGAATTCTCTAGAAAGCTAAATGCTACACATGCACAGGTAAGTATTTAGAAAAATTAGCAGAGAAAAAATCAGTAAAGAAAATTACACGGAAAACATGAGAGCACACCACCAACACACCACACCACCATGCATGTGCTTTGTAAACCATGCTGCCATCTATTCAAAAAAATTAAAATGTTAAAAAACAACGGTTTTCATTCACTAAAAGTGACACAGTACCCTCAGCATGGAAAACGTTTGCTCTTATTTTTTTATTACCATGAAAAACCGAATAACCACTTCACTTTGCTTGCAAACACCATAAAAAAATTTGTAGTGAAAGTTGCTACAGTGGTTTTGGTTGCCGTTGCCAGCAAAAGTTGTTTTTTTGAATAGATTCAGTTTTGTGGGCTAAAATCCTTTTTTGTCCTGCTTGTCGCTATGCTTCCCTTCCAACACTCATCTCACTTTCATTAGATGATGTGCCAGTCAACATGTTATTTTTTTTACAAAAAAAAGTCAACAGACCATGAAGATAATATTAAAAAACACCAAATGCATTTCTCCATTCCAGTAAATGGAGCGGAAATACATGTCGTAATAATCAAAACGACATTTTAGTGGAATTCTGGTGGCATTGTAGCTTTGAAGCTTATTAGTGTGTGTCGTCATTTGATAAACATCCATAATATTTTTAGCAGAAATAAAAAAATGGTCATGCAAAACAAGTGGGACTAGTGAACCGCACACGTGAAACCCGATAAACCTTTTTAGCTTTTATTCTCTCTTTTTAAATAAGTTCCTTTTGATGTCATTATCATTTTAAAAAATTATGTCATGTTATGTGATTTCATGAAGTAAGGTAAAACGGCGTCCTTGAAAAAGGACACACACGTTTCCTGGCTTGGTTCATTCACGTCATGTCACAGCGCAAAAGATAAAAAAAGAAGGCAAGCCGGGTGCGGGCTCCGGACACCGGAAGTTTACACAATAAACGTCTACCTCTAATCTCAAGACCTTCTTGGAAGATGCTCCAAAAGTTTTGAGGCATTCCAGGATTTAAAAATAATATATTTTGTCTCGAAATTTAATATTTTGTAAGCCGGGATAAGTAACATGCATATTTTTAGTGGTATTTTAGTGTTTAGGGGATTCGGATTCAGTTACATGATTTATGATGACATGATGTGCATCACTGGAAAATCTAGACAGCTTATGAGATATTTTTAGTGTGTCGTCAAGTCTGATGTTGAGTCTGGAGGGTAAATCCTAATCGCCTTTAAAAAACTACACATTATTTCCATTCCCAATCTCGTCTCCCTCCACACAAGATACAAATATAACCAGCTAGACAGACAAAGAGCGTCAGATAATCTGCAAAAGTTTTTTTTTTGCAACTTTTGCAAAATTCAGAATGAATCTGAGTGATACTAAAACTAAGCTCATTTTGTACACAATTATTTTATAAATTTTCCATTGTCATTGTCACTCATTCAAGTCTACTCATTTTCAATTTGGCTGGGCTGGACGCTGGACACATTCTGTCTGATAGTTTTATTTATGCATATTATGTTCGTGTATATTAACTTGCATTTAAATGTCAGTCCAACAATAAATGTGTCAAGATAAAAATACAATTGGTATTAAATTTCAAGCACGCATTGTCACGTTGACACTTGGCCGTTGATATTGAAAAGGTGGAGAGACAACCATCTTGCGGAAACCAGAATCAACCCGAATCCAACCTCTTACCCAGTCCAGTCCGGAAAGAAAATACGCCAAGTCAACAAACAAAACATGTTCATTCCTTATTTAAATTTGTTCTAAACTTTTATTCACTAATTAGGATGATTACTTTATCGGTATCACCAAAAACTAAAAAAAAATACTTCCTTTTTTTCCTTCTGGTTATTTTAATTCCTCTTAATTTACTTAATCAGAGCAACCAAAATATAATCTCGGTAGAACCTCATGGAAAATATTATCAAATTATTAATTTCGTTTAAATTGCTTAACAAAGATGAAAGGGAATTCCTTCAGAACAAAGACACCTGTCCATTCTCCTGGGTTGTCTGAGTTGACTAGTCTACTAGATGAGCCATTATCCTAAAAATACAAATAAATTATTTTTCTCCATGAAATAAATGGAAAAGTGGAGGTAAATGATATTCTGAAACGACAAATGAAACGATTCCATTAATAAAATTTCATGACTCATTTTAATTCCCGTTTAAAAATATAAATTAGTTTACCTAATATACTTTCATACGTACAACCAATTCAGCAATTCTTCTTTTTTATAATTCTTTATTCATCCATTTGTGGGCAAAATAAGAAACCTTAAAGTGCACAACACATTTTATTTTACTCTTGCTCTAATCTCCAGCTAATTGACTTTTCGTTTCGATTAACTTGTCATGTGACAAATCTGTACACTGCTCGTCAAACAAAAATACACACAATTCTAAAGACAAGTCACAAAAGTTACTTTACTGTCATGTCATTTCAAAGAATGGCTTAAGGCTTAAGCTTGTTCAATTTTTTAAAATGCATTTTACTTCACTTCACATGCTAAAAAGTGACAGTGCATTGGCAGCGCAATGGAATGCAAGCAAGGCAAGGACATCCAAAAGGACAAGTTGTTAAACTCACAGAAAATATTTCATTTTTGCATTTGTCCAATTACCATAAAGACATTAAAGACAGACAGAATGCATATAGCCTACTTAAGGCTGTGCCACACTGAGCAGTTTCAGAAATAAAAGTTTCGTATACTCGAAATGATGAAACTATACCTTGTTTTTCATGCGTCAGTAGGTCTCTTAGCCATATCTTAAAATAGCGTACATGCCGTCGCACACAGCACGCCTT
>JAQIWN010000514.1:0-31751 GCA_034699025.1 Entomobrya cf. arborea Gr-Col-00668 | reverse complement strand
GCGAGAAAATAAACCCGTACCACAGTCTACAGTTTCCATGTCCACCCATTTCCCCCCAAAAAAGTAAAACTCTCACTTGACTTGTCTTGGCTTTGGTTTTCTTATGCGATGACGACGGTTACTATATGGCGATAAGTAATGCATACATTCTAACATGCCATTAAAATCTATATACCAATATTTGTTTACTCTTTTCTCCTCTCAACCATATTTCACATCTTCCATTTTATTTTTTTCGGTACTCAAGTCAGCTGACTCAGCGTTTTTGAAAAAAAAAGATGCATCAATCTCTTCTCTTTCCTTCTTTTTCATGCACTTTAAAAGAGAGAAGCAAACATAAACAAAGGGCAAAAAGGATATCTATCTGCTTGTCTCTCTTTTTGGATATTACACTTGTACATCTCCACTCGTCTCTCTCTATTTCTGTGAGAAAAAGAGCCGAGTCTCACAAACAGATAGATATAGTGGTTGTGTGTGTGTGTGAAAAGTAGAGTAGCTTGTTGTATGGATGATTTTTTAGGCAAAAAAATCCTTATGTAAACAGAGGTGGATGATAGATAGAGCTGTTAACAACAACAACAATCTATCCTTTCTCAAAAGGAAAAAAAAGTGAGAGAGTAGGTCTATCTGTCTGCAGACGAGTAGTGGATGTACACACTTTACATTTTTCTCGAAAAAAAAGTAAAAAGAAAAAAAATAAGATGAAAAAGTGAAGAGTTACTAACCCAACCCAACAAGTCAACCTATAAAACCAATTTTCATCGGTATATATTTATATAATAGTTGTGTTTATGTATCTATGTTGAAATGTTTGTACAGTACAAATATAGTAAATGGGAGCAAAAAGCCTTCTTGTTGGCATTGTGTTAGCATTTTAGATTTGAGAGAGGTGGTGGTGGTGATGGTGGAGGAGGAGATGGAATGGTTTTGAGTGTTCAAGTCTTCTTCAAGGGACTTCTCTCTTGGCCTTCTCCTTCATCTGCCTTTCTTTCTTGAAGAAATAAAATAACAAGACAAAGTTCAACAAGAAGAAGTCAGGAAAAAGGAAGGAATTTTCCATCTTTCGTCACTTCTGCTTCTTCTTCACACGAATGAAAATAAAAAGAAAACACTTGAAAAGAAGCTTTTGTTGAGAAGATGGGTAGCGTCTCTCTCTCTTTCTTTCTTTCTAATGCACTGAAAACCCTGTAAACTGATAAATTGTTGACATGATCATGTAAAGCCCTTGAAGCAAATCGATTTTCAGACTTTGTCATAATCAATGATCTTGGTGGTTCTTTTTTCCTTCTTCTTTTTCGTGTCGTTGGCATTGATATTGAGCTAGTCATCTTCTTAGCTAAGCTGTTAAGTTCACACGGAGAAGAAAAAAGTACAAGTGATAGCCAAAATGTCAATGGTATTTTTTTTAATGCAGACAAACTTATTGGATAAGAACCCACTTCTCCATTTCATTTTTTTCTCGTACAGTCAGACAGACAAAAGAGCCACTTAAAATTCCTTACTTCATTTTAGAACAAGAAATGTTTTAAAAGAAAAACCGTAAAATGATTTTCTAAAGTGTTGGCTGCTGAAAGAAAAGAGTCAAAAATTGTTTAAAAGAAAGAGCAAAAAATGCATCCTTAAATGGAAACGATCATAAAACCATATTATACATTTATGCATGTGTGTGGGGGAGTTAAGTAGATACATTGCATATAGACAAGTACATAAGTTAAGTAAAACCAAACAGCAGATGCAAGACTGCACATTAGTGTATCCCCCGTCGTCTTCAGAAAATAAAATGCCCACATTCCGGTAATTCGTTTCTACACATTATTATTATTATGCTAGGAGCAGAGAAATTTGTAGGGTTTATTAGGAGCGTGTGTTTGTGTGTGGCAAAATAAGTTGACGAGAGGGGATCTCTGGAGTGAAACTCTATACTTTTTTGAGTCAGTCTGTATGCACGTCTCTGAAAACAAAAATATGGCTTTGTTTTGCAGCAGTGGTCGCCAGACTGTTCCACTCTGCTGCCATTTTTATTGAACATGACATGATGAAACAAGATGATGATCAACTCTTATAGATATTTTTTTCTGGAACAGTGGGCCAGATTGCGTTGTTCATGTTTTCATTGCAACTATATAGCCTTGTTGACACTTTTACTTGTCCTCTGAGGAGACTGAAACAAAATGTGTACCAAGTTTTGAATTACTACTGCACTGCAACTATAAAAAAAGGGTTGAGAGAGAGTAGAAGAGAGATATCCATAGACAAAGCTACCAAATAAGTGCACATGTTAATGTTACCCTGCATTTTCTCTTCAAAACAGCAAAAAAAGAGGAACAAAGATAGGTGGCAGTGGGAAAGATGATGATGATGATGATGAGATGTGATGTGACTGAATGACGAGGAAAAACTCTACTTTAGCAACGGTGTGATAAGAGTAAAGAAATATATAAAGTTGATCTCTTTCTTCATAATGTTCAACACTTTTTGTGTGTGTGTGTAAGCTTGAATTGGAGCTGGGTAATATGTGAGCTCCTTTCCAAATAAGCCAACCAGGCACCTTTTCTTCTTATTCTTGAAAGGCTCAAGTGATCACGATGATGATGAAAGAGATGCTCCATTTACCTTTTCTCTCTTTTTTTTAGCAAGCTCTTTCCCCAATTTTCCATGAGTATAGGGAAAATGGCAAAATATGAACATGACGCCATGCTATGCCATACCAATGATCATGGCGATGATGATGATGATCATCATCATCATATACCGTCGTACTGACTTACAAGCAGATTGAGAGAACAAGTGCAAAGCGCAAGAAATTGAGAAAGGCGCTTTGGGAAAATATCATTGCAGTCTTCTTACAAGCCAAAAGAGAAAATAAATATATAAGGTAAGGTGAGAAACCAGGTTCTGAACTGGGCTGTTGTGTGGGTAGATAGATAGGGAAAAATTGAACACAGATAACGTATTATGATATGCTACTCCCTCAACTCAACTTAACAGTAGCACACCTTTTGAATTCAGATCTCTTAAAGAAAAAAAAATACATTTGCTCGGCGATTTTTTCTGCTTGAACGCCAGTTATTTTTCGCTTTTCCAGTTTCAATTCCTTCTCTTCATCGCATCGAATGAATAAAGAAGGAGAAGAGAAAAAAAAGTGAGAGACGTGTGTATGTGGTGTATGTATGTAGCAATGACGTCGTCCATTTTTGCCTGTAAGCGCAAAAAAAAGTTACAAAGTAATTTTATTTGCACGGCATGAAAGCCAGCCAGCCAGTAAGCCTGGTTCGGAAGTCATGAAGAAATATACAGACTCTATTTTTTTTGAAGAAACACACCTATTATTATGGACACTCACGCATTTTACCTTTTTCTTTCTTTCTCCGCTTCAACTCGGCTTTGAGTTTATAATAAAAACATGGTTATATCATTTTCTCCTTTTGTGATATACTTTATTTTGCTAGTGCTGTTGCCATTAATACTAATAATAGCGCGGAGTACTCACTCAACTCACTCAATTTTTTTTTCTGTACATTTAATACGCCCACCGACATTTTTCTAACTTTCACGTAAAATAAAAACTAGTATACTCACCCAGGTCGTTCCAGCTAAAGGCTGTTCAAAATTATGATCCTACCCTACATGGTTGAATCTAGAACAAATCTTATACGCATATTGTAAATTGCAAAGATGTCTTACAAACTTTTGCCAATGTAATGCAGAAAAAATCTACCCAGTGTTTAAATTGTTTTAAAATCAAATGTAATTCAAAATTTGTCCTTACACAGTTTAAAAATTTTTATATGGCTTTTACAACACTACCAATTTCAATTACAATTGCTGGGTAGCGTTCAAATGTCAGCAAATTATGTTCAATTCATTCATGCGTCTTCATTCATACCAAATATCATCATCACAAGTCCAACAAGCACTTTCCACGCTTGACCAAATTTTCTTTTTTCCCTTTTCAAAAGACTGACTAGTCACTCATGTTATGTAGTAGGGAATCGTGCCTTTTTTCTACAATAGCAGTAGTATTAATATAATATACTATTTTACTATTATATTTTTTTTCTTGAAACGACTTTCAAAAAAGCGATAGTGGACGCGTACTTACTTACGTATTACATTTAGTGTTTGCCATGCCGCACTACAGCGGAAAGAATAAGAAAAGCAAAAAGAAGAAATAAAGTCTACCAAACCAATAGGATTTTTTTTTTTGTATTCTTCTCCTTTTTATTCTTCTTGTTGCTTGCTAATCCTTGAAATTGGAAAGGGAATAAGAAGCAAGCAAAAGAGAAAGAGACTCAGTCAGTTGGAGAGAGAGTAAAGCTTATATTCTAGAGATCCTTCTAAAATCACATGGTAGAGTAATAGACGCTCTACATGGTCGGTAGTTGGTGGAAGCAAGCAAGAAAATGCTCTTTTCTTACTTTTCTCTCCTTCCTTCCTTTCTTTTCCTACAAACTCTACTCAGAGAGAACCTAGACCGACCAACCGACTAAAGAAAAAAAAATTGTATATAAATTCGCATCATCGTCTTCGTCTTTAGAATGGAATCGGATTATAGCCTCACTGCTTGATGCTGCTCTCTCACTCTCTATTTCACTGTGACTCCCTCTCCGAGGAAATATCATGAGTCAACTTGGACAACAAAGTCACTCACTGTCCTCTTATATTTTCTTCAATCCAAATTCAAAATAGACTGCTAGAAAAAAAACCTCGAATGAAATTGAGAGCAAAAGTGAAAATAGAAAATAAAAATCCCTGCTTACTTTCTCAAGCTGCATATATTTTTTCCCCAAAAATCGATTTTTTTTTCGAAATGGACATTTTTATTTTCCTTGTAAAAAAATATATATATATATAAAATAAACAGTAATTCTATTTATACAAATTTGTAGCAAAAAAATAAATGAGTTTGTCCAAAAAAATCCTAAATTTTATGCACATGAAAAAAAATCTTCTCCTTTTTTTTCGGTGTGAGTCGACAAAATTATGGCTGTATGTTTCTTCTTCTTTGTAGCAAAGTGTGTTTTGATAATGTCAATGTAATAGTTGCTTTGCTTTAGTATCATACAGTTGTTTAAGTGTCGTTAAAGCTGTACAGGACAACCGACAAGGCAGACTCAAACTCTTTCTAAAAACAAAAGCACACAAAAAAAACCGTTGTACATCCATCTATCTGTCTATCTGTTTCCCTTTTAGCTTACTTTTCTCTCTAGAATTGTCGCACTGACTAACTGACTTAGTTGAGTGAGTGAATGACGAACTTGCAAGCAAGCTGACATGGAATTTTGGTATGCACACATATTTCCCTTCTTCTCTACTTTGTTGAGAAGCAAAAAAAATAGGCTTGGCTGTGTGATGTTGTTATAACGACCAAGTTTTCATATTACATTCACTTTCATTTATTTTTTTGCTACAATCGTAATAAATACAAAATAAATATATAGAGTGAATGGTGATAGTGATAAGCGAGCCATTAGTACTAATAAAAATATCACAAAGAACACAAAATTATGTGAGTCTCTCGTGCTCTCGTAGAATGAGAGATTCCTACTAAAACTATTTGAGAGATTTTGTACAAAAAAAATAGATGCATATATTTGTCAGACAAATCTAATAATAATAATGAGAGTAAAAACGTTTAGATAGTCATTCTTATGTGTAGTGAAACTTATTTGTAGAACTGAACAAGCAGTAGTAATTTTTTATGCTAGAAGAGCATGCCAATGCAAACATTCTCAAGAAGAAAAAAAATATCCCAATCATTTGGTGAAGTTCGTAATGAGGATTTAGAGAGAGAAACTCTCACAAATTGCTTATGAATGTGTCTGTGGAGGAATTTTTTTTGGTAGACTTTTGTGCACGTACGTACACAAAGTATCCAGGATACATACAAGAAGAATGTCAAGTGAAGTGTTATTTTTTTGAACATGTAAAACAGTAAATGTTGATGTTGTTTGTTTCCTGTTTCCCTTTTGTTTTTTTTTTCGTACAGATTATCTGTATATCTCTTAAGCATCCATTTATCTATCCATCACTCCAAAATCCTTCTCAATATTTTTAAAAAAGAGTGAAAGGTAATAAAAATGCCAATGTGTGAAATGAAGTGAAAGAGTGAATGTCATCGTTTATTTTATAAGTATCTTTTACCACACATGCATATGTATCACATTAGTGTGTGTGTATATTTCTTGGCTTGCTTCAAGTGTTCCAAAAAAAATTAACCAAGTTACTAGTCAATGTTAAATGAACCTAAATAGGTTTTCATAATATATTATTGTACACAATGAGACGTTAGAGAAAAACATAGCACCAACAACAACAATAACTTTTTTTTGTTTTCAGGCGGAGCTCTTCTCTCTTTCGACTTGACTTCAACTTGAATTGGTTGACAACACTACTGATTACTATTGTACTATACTCACTGAACGAGTTGAGTTGAGAGAGCTGAGCCAAAGCACTAAAAACATACTAGACTTTTGGATTCGCTTCACTTCACCCAACAAGATAAATCCTCACTTCTTTCTGTCTCTCTCTCTCTCTTACTCTCTTAAATAGCCAGTGCTTGAGAAGAAGAGAACAAAAAGCGTAAAAAAATTAAATACTTAACTGCTAAGTACATTCGCCTCTTCTCATTCTCTCTCTCTCGAGAGAAAAAAAAGTTGGCAATAAGCAGTAATGAAAATGAGAAGACACAAAGACATAGCAAAAGCTTAAATCCTCTTTTGGCCGTTATTCCAAAAAAAAAGAGAAGAAAAGCACAAAAAAATCTCAAACGGGAAACTTTTATTTTTTTAAAAGTATTCTTATTATTATGAATGACATTATGTATTGTATGATATTTTTTTAGCAAAGCGTTAAAGCAAACCAATTATTCTTTTTTAAAAACCTGAAATAAATAGCTTACCTTTTTCCATCATGTCCAAAAAGTAAAAGTTTTTTTTCTCAAAGTTACTTCTTCTGTTTTTCAAAATAAAAATGTCTTGTCACTTTATTTTTTTAGATCACTGCATCAACTTTTTAATATAAAAAACAAGTTATCATTATTTTTAAACTGAATGGACGTAAACTTCCCCGTTCCCCTCCTGATTTTCCCCTTTACAAATAACAATGAACGTGTAAAAGTGTTTAATATTTCAATTGTTAGTGTGTCTAAAGTAAATAAATAATGGAAAATAATAATAAGAATAACAATAAAATAACAACTCCTACAACATCACCACCACACCAAACGGCACTACCTCCACCATCGTCACCACTTTACTTTTTTTATGCATCGAGGGTTATAGAGTATGAAACCAGTAAAATGAAACCTCTCAAACGACAACATACACAAAAGTCATTAATAACTGATGATGATATTGTAATGGCTGAGTTTATTTTTTAGTGTTTACAAACTACTACGACCAGAGCACTACCTTCCACAGCCGGTTTTATACTCCTCTGAGGAGGCAGGTACTTGACTACTACTCCACTACTGTTTTCTACCTCATTCATTATTTTTTTCCATGGGAAGAAACTCGTACTTTTTGAATTATAAATTACGCTGCCGGCAGACAAAAAACGTGGAAAATCCACGCCATCATTCCTCTGCTCTGCTGCTGCTGTGGAATGCCGCTTTTACCACCATTCCAACTTTAGCAAAAAGTTCTTTTACTCTTTGTTCGCAAAAGAAGAAAAAAATCGTAAATATTTAATCTCAATTCTTTAAATTTTCTTCCAATTTCTCCTTGGCTAATGTAATTATTATTATGATTAGCAACTTTGTTACGTTTTATGACATGTTTGTTCAAACATACATGTTATTTTTTTTGTCGTTCACACAAAAAGTTTAAGAGTACAAAATAGCAGTGTGGCAGAGTAGTTGATGTTGAGGCCATTAACTCCAATTTACTCCAATGAGCATCGTTAGTTGCTGTTTGTTGTCCCCTTCCAAACGAAATAACTGGACTATATTATCGTAATAATCATAATAACATATTATTTATTTGCTTCTTCTTATTTGTCCATTCATTAGAGAGTTGTTATAGTTGTTCCGTTCAAAAAAATATTATCCAAAGTTATTCACAAATTGTGTAACAATTTTCTTTTGGCTAGCTTGTCCTGTCACACATTTTTAACTTGACAATGGAAGAAATGCCATAATTTTTCATGTGTGTATGTGAAAAAAGGAAGGTAAATTGCATACTAAATTATTTGTGTCCAGTTTTGCTGTTTGCTGTAGTACATACAAGATCCTTGTCTCCATTTATTACAACAACGGCATTTTTTTAAAAACATAACTTTGCTAGCTTGTCTGTTTGAAAGATGAGCTGTAGAAGAACAGTTGTTGTTGTTGATGTTAGTGGTGTAGAACAGCTTGCCTGAAAAATCTCAGCAGAAGGCAAAAACAAGACAAGAGACTCCAGAGTTCCAGCAGCCAGCAGAAAGAAAAAAAAAATATGACAAAAGACCGGCGAGTCTGTCTGCCTGCAAAAATATTATTTTTAAGCTGTGGAGGAGTCTTCTTCAACTGAACATAGTACAGTGACAAGTAACAAAACTGGTTTTATTTTTTTATTTTTTCCACACAAAATACACAAGCAGCAAAAATACTTTTTCTGTTTGTCTCAATGTATATTTTACTTTTTATTTTATTTTTTCACTGGCTTTCCTTCTCTCTCTCTCTCTCTGAATAAGTATGTTGTGTGTATTCCACAGAGTCAAGTCACAAAGCACAGTTTCCTTTAGCAATTCAAGATTTCCTCTTGTGAAGTCTGATGTGTGTAGGTCGAGTGCACACGAGAACAGCAATGTTAATAACAATAATAATATCAAGTTTTTTCCAGCACTTCCAGAGGAAAAAATACAATAACAGTGTTTCTTTGCAAAAGTGTTGCAACAGCAGTCAACTCTTTAGAGTTTGATATAAAGAGAGAAGTTTGTAGATTTTTCTCTGGATGCACACGCACACCAACACCACAATGTGTGTTTTTGTATAAATATATCTCACAAGAGTCAGTCAGTTAGATTGAGTTTTTTTCTTTGGAAGTTCACTCCTGACTTGGATTTGATTGAAGACAAATTAGAAGGAGAAAAACGCAAAGTGCAATTATAAATTAATATTTTTTTCCTACTTTAATATTTGCTGCAGCAGTTTCTACTGCTATTCTAGAAGAAGTAACACTCGTACAAAATATTTTCACTGGAATATCTCTTTTTAAAAAATATATGGAAGTCAAAGTTGGAAAAATGTTGAACAGAGCATGTAACAACTCTGCTCATGTGAAAAGATGAGAGAAACAAGTGACGTGACCCTTTCCCTGTGAGAGTCGAAAGAGAACTGGTCTCTTGCACGGAAATATCATCTAACCCAACCAAAAAAATAGACAGGCAAAGTAAAGCAAGCAAGCTTGAAGCTCTAAAACTCACAGGCCATATTATTATTGCTACTTCTGCAAAGAGCTATGCAGAGAGCAACATTTTCTTTGGTTTTGGATATGTTGGTTCTTTTTTTTGAGTGTGTGAATTGGGGAACATGCATGCATTCTCTCGACTCTCTTGGTTTTGGTATGGTGTAATGATGGCAAGTGAGCTGCTGCTGTTGCAAGAAGCAAAAGGGAGAAGTGAATGGTGTGGTTGTATGTCGTGTAGTCGTGTGTGTGCCTCTCTGCCTCTGCTTCTCTCTGTAAAAAAGCCCAAAAGCTGACTTGACTACTATTACTACTCGCATTGCTGTTTTCTGTTTGCAGAGCTCTGAGTTTTCGGAGAGTTGCTATTTGAAAAAGCGACATAGGAAAAAGCATAGTATATTGTAGATATTATAACTCTCTCTCTACATGCAAGGGAAACAAAATGTATTTCAAATCTGAGAATATCTACGAAAGGAAAAACACACGCACTCTCTCTCTCCCTTTCTCTCTCTCACTACACCAGAGCTAATATTTTCCTGCTTTGCTCCGATCTCCATCTCTCTCAAGAAAAGTATCACTTTTTCAGAGAATAACGACTGGAGAGAGAGAGAAAGGGTCTTTCTGCCTTCCTATTTCTCTCTCTCTGTGTGTGCTCGCCTGTGTCTCTGGAGCAGCTCCGGCTCTCTTCTGTGTCGTTCTTCTCCCACCACCTCTCCTTTTAAACTAAACAGACTCCAGCTAGCTAACTACCCAAAAATATCCTCTTTTTAAAAACAGCCGTTTACACAGATATATATCTAAATAGGTTTTCAACTACATATATACATATGGCTATCTACGTATCTCTGATGATGATAATAATATATTTTATTTTATCCATCTCAGCAGCACAAGCACCAGTGCCACCATCCATCCATCCTTCCATTTCCATCCAACCAACATAAGCAAAGCAAACTTGTTCCTGGACTGCTATTATTATTCGAAGTAAAAAATACATTGTCGAAAAAGCATCTATCTCGAGCCATTGCTGCTAGATAAACTGGAGTAGGTAGTATTATTTTGAAAGGGAGTCCACAGAGACTTTACTACCAACTCTCTGAGAGTATAACGAACGGAGTAACAGTAGCAAAGCAATGTTCACTCTCGGAAAGAGAGAGTTGAGTTGAGTGTGTGTGTGTGCGTGAATGCAGCAGCGTTTATTTTTTTGGTGATGCCCTGGCCTAGTCTCTTGCTTCACAAAACCACGGCCTCTTCATCCCTCTTCACACACATTTCCATCTATCCTCTGCAATAATAATATCCTTAGCAGCTTATATTATAAGAGAATCCAAATATTTAAGAAGGTAGCAAGCAAGAAAGCGAAAGAGTTGGGCTTTGAGCTGGGCTGAGTTGCATTATTACCACCAGAGATTCTTTTCTTTTTTTTTCGTATTTCTTACATGCTGTCTCCATCCATACCATACATAATAAATATAACCTTATGTAAAGCCAACAAACAAAGAGCACAAATGATGAACAAAGGAATATTATAGCGTGTGTGTGCGATGGAAAAACGGGCTTTTTTGAAATATCAGCACAAGCCTCAGAATAAAAAAATCCATAGCCATAATAAAATACACGTGTTATAATCCTCTCTTCTCTCTTTCTCTCTTTTCAATGTGCATAATAAGTTGTATGTTATGAACGAATGTGCAAATTCGTGGAAAAATTTGTACAAAATTCAAGATAAACGTTGGTGGCGTTGTGATAAGATACGCATAAAATAAATTGAGTCGTAGCAGTTGCTTGCGGAGCATTGAGTAAAATTTTCACATGTGAGATTATCCAACCAAAGCCAAAGTTAATGTCTGTCTTAATTCTACATAAACTTGTGTGCATGCAATGCAGGCGTTTCATATATTATTATATACATGTACTTTTTTCCTTGTTTAATTTTCCTCTGGATATTATAAAAGTTTTTTTTTGTGCAAGACTTTTATCTGAACTGGTAGTTTCTATAGTGTATCTGGTGTACGGGTACCAGCAAAATCCAAAAGAAAACCGAATCACAGGCGAGCTTTTCCGAAAATTATTACCGACTCACAAG
The DNA here is from genome assembly GCA_034699025.1 of Entomobrya cf. arborea Gr-Col-00668. NCBI lineage: Eukaryota > Metazoa > Arthropoda > Collembola > Entomobryomorpha > Entomobryidae > Entomobrya > Entomobrya cf. arborea Gr-Col-00668. The sequence continues at coordinate 20,279 of JAQIWN010000514.1, read as the reverse complement.
AGCTAGAGCTGCAATGCAATACATTCTACTAGCTCTACTCACTACACAGATTATGTAAGATATACGTAGTAAGCCATACATACATACTTGCACGAAACAATGCGTGCATGTCATGATTATGCTTATAGTAGGCATACAAAATACAAGTAATACTTACAAGGAATATCATTTAGCTGTAAAACTTATTTATTTTGCAGTTCTTGAAAGTTTTTAACTGTAAAAAAAGGGTTCAAGATATTTTTTTTTGTTGAATTTAGTGGAAACCATGCATAGATGAATGCATCCGTGTTTTTAACTTTTGACGTAATAATGAATTCAAATGAATCGTTGGAATTAAAATAGTCAACGGATGTTTTTTATTGGAACGTCAAAGTAACAGATAAAATTTAGGAAAATATTGAATTTCGACTTCAATAATCTATCGCAATTTGTTTGTTAATATTTTGTTGGATGTTTACTAATTTTTCTCGTATTGACAGTTACATAACATCCCTTGTAAATTTCTTTCAAACATTTTCAAAAAAGTAAAGATAAAATGCTTTTGTAGTACATACATTTACCACCATAGGAGAAAATTCCAGTCAATATGAACACAAGTTTTTTTTATGCCTGCATGTTATACGCTATGCCATGCCTTTTTTTCTCCCGTCGTTACCAACAAAGAATATTCACTCTTTTCTCTGCGTTGTTGCTCTCTCTCGCCAGCTTTCTTTTTTTTTCTTGCCCACATTCACAACAATACATTCACTCTTTGATGCCATTATATTCACTCTGAAGTCGAGAGAGTTGCTGCATGACTGCTGCTTCTGGTAAGCTTGCAACTATTTTACGCACAACACAAGGATTATCCTTCTCTTCTCGCTTTCAAATTGACTTTTCTCCTTATTCCTCTCTCCACATCATACATACATGCATACGTACACAGCATAATAAACCCATTAACTGCATTCAACTACTAACTATGCATGCTTGCATACATGCATGCAGACAGAATAGAAAGGAATGCGGCTTCCCTAAAATATTCTCTGGCACTAAAGTTACTTTTTTCTGACCGTCTTCCATTTCCCCTATTCCATCTTGGTCATCTTTCGCGTGCCTTGTGTGTGAGGAGAGCAGAGAGAAATCCTGTTTACTCATTACGAAATCCAATACAATTCAGTCAGTGCAGCTGAAAAAGTGTGAGTTCACTCCCGATGCATTTTCATTATTAAAACATGCAAAACCCTGAGACTTAGCATGCTTTGACACTAGTATAAATTCATGCATGCATTCATTTAAGCAATGGCAACACACCAAAAAGTCGTAAAAATGGTAAAAGTGGTGAGAGGAGGCGAGTAGTGTGGTAGTCATGATGTTATAGCTTTAACGCACGTCACTCACTCACCACCAGTCAGTCAGTCAAATAAAACAACAAAAACATCCAAGCGCATTTACAAAGCAGTAAAACCCAAAAAAAGAGTCACGGTCAAGTGCATTTCCCTGAAAAAAAAAGAAAAACAATACAACACACAACAAAGTATACATAAAAGCGAAATAAATACCAAACCAGATACCCTGCATGTAGACGACCCTCCTACACACAAAAAAACCACCCCCGCCACCTTCATTCACCCACACACAAAAGTTCAAGTTTTACGTTACACAACTGCAGTAACAAAAAGCAGACAACCCGTATTAATTTTCAATGCACCAATTTTCTCACCCTTTCTTCTCTCCCAATTTTAATTAAACATTTGGGATAATTTACTCTGGAATTAAAATGATTTATCATTCATGTCATCCCGAAAAAGTTGCATGTGTGTACACACACCTTTTACACTCGCTGTCTACACTGCTATCATTATCATTTATGATTGAGTCATTTATTTATTTCCCACAATCAGTCAAGTCACTCAAGTCGCTCAAGTCAACTTTTTTCTGTTGACATGTTCATTTCACAAGAAAATTATCCACGGACACAACAATGTTCATGTACAAGAGAACCCATGAATTGAAATGAGCCAAAGCCAAGTCACATAGCCAGCCATTCTGCCATTGTTTTTAACAAAGTAAGTAATCTAACTTTACTTGACTTGCCATGCCTTCTGCTCCTTCTGGAGGAATATAATGACAGCTTTATTATTACTCTCTCTCTCTCTCTCTCTCCCAACTTGTTCTTCATAATTTACCTGCCTTGTCTGCATAATAATAATATACATACATACAAATATACAAACATTTTGACAGAACAACAAGCTTATTATTTTCTCCAGAAATTTTTTCCACTTAAAAATATACTTGCTGACTTGCAGCTTGTTACTTTCCTCCTGAAGGAAAAAAAAGTCATTTCTGGCACGCGGTCATGTTCATCATGCCCATCAGCAAGAAACGGACGACAACGACAGTAGCATGGAAAATTATTACGATTATAACATTTGCATTTTGATTACTTTACTGGAGCAAGTAAGCTTTACTCTCTCTCTCTCTCATTTTTCATCATGCCTTGTTACTTGTGCTCTCTGTCTCTCTTCTGCAGAAAAAGTCCAGATGACACTTGTCAGCACTTCTCTGCTTGCTTGCCTTTGCTTGCAATGCATTTCATCCAACCAAAAAATAATGCTCAAGGCATATATATTTCACAGGGAAAATCCTTCAATTTGCTTTTTAACCAATTTTTCGCTTCAGTGTCCCTCTCACCACTACCACCACCGTTCACCGTTGCAATAATAATAATAAAAATTATTACTACAACTCTGTTCCTTTTTAATAAAATATTAAGTAAGGTGGTAGTGGTTGGTGGCATTCCTTCCTTCCTGTGTGCATTTTACACCAGAAAACCAAGCAGGTGGTTCAAAATTACAAATGTGCTCAGCACTGTGAGCTCCTCAAGTGGAAATGAACACGTTTTGCATATATAGAATCTCCAGTTTTTCTGCATAGCATGCACACTTACTCACACACATACTTTTTGGGTAAAAAAATACTTGGGGAAAAAAGCGTTGCCTTGCATGCAAAAATAAATGTAATCATAAAATTGTCGTAAATTCTCACCACCACCACCGCTACCGTGATTCATTTTAATTTTAATTGCATTTCATTCCATTCTCTTTAATTTTTTAGTGGTACTTTTTTTCCTCCAAAAAAATGGTACAATAAATATTGCCGGTGTCTCTGTGTCTCACAGTCGTTTGCTTTCTGACACCATCTCCCTCCCTCCTCCCTTCCTCCTACCACCTCTCCCCAGTGTAATAATAATTCGTGTACATAAAATATTTCCCCCTGAAAAAATGTATATTTTTTTGCAAGCAAAGCAGTGTTGAGAGTGTTGATGCTTTTTTGCTTTTGGTGTTGCTTGCTGAGAATGCAAGCAGGCATGCAAATTACAAAAGACAACCGCCATCCCTCCCACCGCCACCACCACCTTAACGCCATATGCTACCTTCTTTGTGTACTTTATAGGAATTTCCTGAGAAAAACAAGCAGAAAATCACGCATATTTTTTTCGCCATACAATATCACCAAGAAAATATACAGTAGCAGAAGCAGCACCAAGCAGACTTACCAACAAAATTGCTTCCTCACTCTCTTTCTGCTTTACTTACTTCTACTGCATATTATGTAGTTTTTTTTGTTCAGTAGGAATTTCCAGTGAAAAACGTGCTCTCTCTACTAATATCATTTTCTCCATTTACTCCACTCCTTTCTTTTTCTTTGGCTTCTTTTCCTCCTCTTTGCTTTCCATTGTTGTGTAGTGTGTTGTTCTCTCTCTCTCTTTCTCTCGCTTTCTCTGTATATGTCACACGATATCACCAGTACTCTAGTAACAATGATTATTATAACGATAATCATAATCGTTGTCGTAATAATAATTACTTGCAGGTACTACTCCTCTCAGCCAACTTTGTAGGCTTCTCTAACATTGCCACCCAAAAAATCCTCTCTTTCTCTCCATCTGTTTCTTTGCATATCCGGGCATTATTATTACACAAAAAACTGGTGGATTGGATGGAAAGGCGACGATGAGGTACACACAACAACAAACAAAGCCAAACACCATTTTCTCTCTCTCTCTCTCTCCCCATCAACTAATATTCTCTCTAAACTCTGCATGGTCTGGACAATTTTTGGTCCTTCAAAACTCTTCAACAAAGAGTCACACAATCTTACTTTTTCTTCATCGTCAACTTGTTTCCTCTCAAACCAACACAAGAAGCTCTAATATGGGACGTTTTTCTTTTTCATCTCCTTCGCTACAATTTTTTTTTTCTCCATTCGCAAATTAAATTTTATGCGAACTCCAACAACAAACAGAGTACAACAAACAGCCAAGAAAAACTAAGCCAGCCATGCATACACCACCACCGCCACTGCTACTTTTAATATAGCTTCTCTGCATCATCACCACCAACTTTACTTTTTTTTATCCCGACTCTTTATATAGTTTACTAAGAAAAAAAAGAAAGAGAGATGGAGAGAGAGAGTAAAAAATGAGATGGCAATTTGCTTTCCTTTTTTTCTTGCTTCGCCTCCTATTTTTTACATGTTTTTTTTTCTTTATATTATATTGGTGTAGTAATACTGTGGAACATGGCAAGGCAGATAGATAGTTAGATAGATAGTTTTAGAAGGAAAATATTATAACGATGTAGTAGGCATAGTAGCATCAGCAGTGGTGGTGGTGGTGGCGGTGGTAGTTAGTAATCAGATGGTCATATATCTCCGTTGCTGTCTGTGTATATGAGATTCCACCCGGAGCGTTGGAATGCAATAAATTTCTTCTTCTCTCTCATCTTCTCCACTTCCCTGTGCGCCTTTGCCTCTGCTGCAGTTTTTACTACGTTTTATTCACACACACTACTGGCTTGTATGAGTGTGTGTTGGTCCTCTTGTGGTGTTTTTTACAACGTTCATTTCACTTTTAACCGTCGTAGTATTGACGACGACAATGATGATGATCATCATCATGATCACTACCACCACCATCGTCTGATGATCTTACATTCACAACAGCAGAAGAGAGAGAGAGAGGGAAGCTTCGGAAGATATCTCTTTGGTAGTAGTGTGTTGTGGTGGCAGTTCATGAGAGACTCTCTCCACTGCTAACTTGCATTATTATTAGTTTTTTTACTACGAACTATTATCGGGCAAGTAGTAAAATTTTGTTCGCAGGAAGCGCAAGCAGCATTCATTGAACAAAAAACAAGTAATAAGGATAGTATATATTTGGCATGAACATCTGCAAGGTGTCTATGATATCCTGGCACTTGTGAAGGTTCCCTTTTGTCTTTTTCATGTTTCTCGCTTGTTATCATTACTTTTAAAGACTGGTTAAGCCACTCTCACTCTACATCTCTCCCACCGCCAGTCCATTTTATAGTGTTTTTTTGGCAATATACTCACTAAACTCGGTCGGTCGGACCCAAACTACTAATCTGAACTAATAAAACTAAAAAATATATTTGTAGTAGTTTCTCCTATTCATCTCTACATGCTGATAGTGCTACTGATGATGATGGAAACAGGAAATAAAACTGTTCGATATTTTTTTTACCCCAGTACCATCACCATTTAAAACCACTTATATATATTTTGGTAAAAAAAACTACGTACGAAATGTATCTACCTACCTATTTTTTATTTTGAACTTCTAGGCTTTTTTTATTAGCTGACATTATTTGCCAACCAGATCCATATCCCATCCACTAAGACAAATACTAGAAAAAAAAAGAAGGGTAGATATTTTAAATAATCGGCAATTCTTTCTCAAGCCCCGAGAAAAAAAATCTATCATGTTGGGTGATAGGTGGTGTAGGTACAGTGTATTCATTTTATTATTACATTTTTTTCATCTCAGATATACACAAAAAAAGGAATATTGTCCGGCATCATGTCGTGCGTACTGTACACATTGGCTGCTCTGTTGAGAAACTGTTGATGATGGTGAAAAAAACCTGGTCACGTATGTAGAGCGTTCATAAAAAATCTACTCGTTCAACCCATTACTCGGCTTCTCTCTCTCTTTCTTTCTCTCCAGTCACTAGAGAGAGTCTTGTGTGGTGTCCCGGGTTTGATGTGATAACGGTGGTGTTGCTCTGCAAGTAATGCAGTGGCAGTAATTAACCATCTATTTTTTTCTCTGTCTTTCCACTTGCTTTTTGCTTCCTCCTCCACACTCCATTGGGCTTCTTTAAAAAAGAAAAAAAAAACGGATACCCCAAAAAAAATATAAGGAACAAGAGTATTTCCTGAGTATTTTTATTACAGAGCTGTTCAATGAATACATGTACAATATATATACATACTATATCCCATTTAATGACATAATGCTATATAGTGGAATGTAAAAAGTAACTTTTGCTGTTGGGTTTTTTTTATATGAGCAGCATTTTTCGCCATTTTTTGGTGGAGCAATGTGACAGCTGAAAAAAAGTATATCTATTTCTTTCTCTAGACTATGTGAGTAGAGTAACGGGAAAAAGTAATTCAAGTGATGTATATAAATTTTGTTGGATCATCATGGATGGATGGATGTAGGGAGAAAAAAAATGGAAAACGAGGACGACTAGTACCACACCAACCAAACTCCACTCTACTAATAAAAAACCGTTACCATTTTTTTTGCGTATAGTACGGATCTTGCTTGGTATCTGAAAGAAAATGGACAATATCTTTGTATGTTGAGGTAGATAGGTGGGATGATGTAAGTGATCTCATGAATTTTTTGGTGCGTACTCGGAGAATAAGATGGAGAATGGGAACAAGAACCATTAAAAAAAGTCACATCAGCATCCTCATCATGATCATCGTCATCATCTCCATTTTCCCCATATCAATTAAGGAATTGAACTGCATCAGCAGTGGTGGTGCTGCTCACAATTCTTCACATTATTATTTAAGAGAAGTGGAGGTTGAGAAGGAAAAAAAATTGTAATTAGTATGCCATGATGATACTACACGCTGTGTTACTATAGCTTTTTTGAGTTTAGTTGAGTTGGGTGGGTGGTTGGTTAGATTGGATGGGAGGACGACGACGAACCACATAATTTACCCATTCATTGCGGTTGAGTTAATATTGTGTCCTGTGAGGAGTGTGTCTGTAAGCAGTGTGCAAAGAGAAAACGAAAGAAATGCTGATGGTAATTTAATTTCATTTCAGGAGTCACACAAGAGAAACCAAGAATTCAATGATGAGTAGGCAGTCAAGGTAAAAACAGTGTATATTAGCTTGGGTTTTCAACAAAGTCAAAAGAGTCAAGAGAATTTTTTTTGAAGGATTATTTTTTTCAAGTTTTTTTTTCGTTTTGAGCTCTTCAAAAATTGTATTTTCTGTTTTAACAAATTAACTAACAACTTTGTCAAGTGGCTCATGAGGTTTGAAAGGTTGTCAAAGCAGAGTCTACCTTAAAACCTTTCCAATTCAATTAAAACCTAGTAACGATACTCACATCATCATTATCCAATGTATATCCTGTCAACAAACTACTTTAAAAGCTTTTTTGTTTTTATGAGGAAATTTTAACAAGAGAACAAGAATTTTTTTATATCATACGTATGCATATATGTATGCATATCCATCCAACCGAAAAGGAGAAATTGGAAAATTATTTTAATTAATTTTTCCAACAAATCTCTTCCGAATTCTCCAAAAAAAAGGAGATTTTTGCAACAAACTTGTTTTCATTCTTTTTCTTCTTCTTGTGAATTTTTTCATGCTGAAATTTTTAATGAGTCATCAAATCATGTCATGTAGCCCTCATTAGAGTTACAGCCTTTTTTTATTGTTTCACCTGAAACTCATCACTGCACTAAAATAATAAAAACCAGCAGACTTAAACATTTTTCTCTATAAAAATTTAATGAGAAAATATTTGTATCCTTCTTTTGACTACTTACATGGATTGGATTTTAACTTGTCAGAATTTTTAAAAATGTTTGTTCCACCAAACGTAAAATTAAAAGCGTATTTTTTTATGCGATGATGTTTATTGTTTGACGATAACGTTTAAAATAGAGATGGATGGAAAGTAAATGAAGATTGTGAGAAAGATATGGATGAAGAGAATGGTTTTTCTAGTGGCGTATTTACAACCGATTTATTACCCAGTGGATTCTACTCGATTTTATTATAGAATAAAATGGTAACCGTTCAACAGAACAGCACAAGATACAGGGAATGAACGAACAAATAATACGATGAAAGGGTAAAATTGATGATAATGCGAGAAAACTACGAGAGCATACATGTATGTTTGTATGGAAGATAGAGAGAGATGAGATGAGCTTGCAGAGCAGCTCCAAAGCAATAATAACAAGGAAGGCAATCCACCACCAATTTTCTTCCTCGATCAGCAAAAAAAATGTATGAAGCTTGGAAAAAAAGTGAATTGGATAGGTTCTCTGAAAGAGAGAGTCTCGTATATTTTCTTTGCTTTATTCTATTCGCGTATACATACAGGTTATTTTTGCACATTTATAATAATAACAACTCCATCTCTAAATCAAGCCAAGTCAGGATTTTTTCTTTTCTTAGACAAAATACATTGTACTTTTTATTTTTTATTATTATCATTATTTTCCTGGAGAAGAAAAGGAGGTAGAATGTATACGTTTTATCATAATAAATGAACGCAAAATTTGGGAAGATTGGACTGGGGAAAATTGACAATTTTTTTGGGCTTCTCTATTGTAAAATTGGTCCCTTGACGGCCTCCTGGCATTATATGTACTGCGTAGTATAAAAAAAGTGCTGTTGTACTTGTTGTCGTTGTCAGTAGTATCGTAATTTTTTTTCTGAAGATTTCAGTGAAACAAGCAAGCAGGAAACGGAAAAGGGATGATATTGATAATAAAGTGACAAAATAAAGTCAGAGATTTATGTGTTCTTTGCATGCATGTATGCAAAGCATGAATAGAAATATTATGAATGAAAGAGTGGAGATTCACTTCGCTAACAAAATCCAATTATGGTTATATTCCATTGTGATCCAAAATTACACAAGAAGCATTTGTCATACATATAATGGTTCTGTATCTATCTTCATCATGTATAATATCAAGTTTCCCTTCTTAAAATTTCATTCATAAAATCGCTAGAGACTTGTGCTTGATGATATTCAAGAGAGTATTGTCCTTAGAAATGAAATAATTGTGAATATCGACAATTATTAATAATCGTTATGATCATTATACTAGTTTTCTAGTAGTTTCAGTAATAACCCAAGTAGTTTTACATTTATTTCAAATGATTTCTTGCAAAGTAATCAATCATAAAATTACAGCAGAATAATAGCTCAGCTCAGTAAAATAAAATGTTCCTTGCATTCCAAAGACAAAAACGATAGTAATAAGTCACGTGAATTGCTACTTCAAATAATAATAATCAAACTTTACTAATTAATCTTACCAATAATAATATATTATGTAATGTAGATACACCAGCTGCTGTGCTGCTGGATGCTAGGCAGAGTAGCAAAATGGGAAAAGTTGTCAGGAATATGAAAAAAAAAATTGAGGCAGGTCTTCTAATAACCTCATTCGTGGGGAAAGGGTTACTATTATACTGGATTCCACACGATGCCAATTACATACACATAAAATATAATAATAATAATGGCTTTGTATTCATATTCATAATAATAATATTCATCTATCATCACTCACATGACTAGAAAGAGAGAGAGCGAGAGAGAGTGTGTAGCAGCTGCTTCAATAAATACCCAATTGGTTGTTATAAATGTAGATAGATATTCTGTTTGCTTTATTTATGCTGATGGTAATTATCTTTTTATACATTAAAAACTGGTAACTTGACTGTACACTAAAGTATTTATTCATAAATACCTCCTGTCCAGTGAAATGGATGAATGAAGAAATGACGTTGTATTCTTGTTATCTTTTTAACAAAACGAGAAGTTAATGGAACCTTCCAGTTTTACAAGACATTTATAATCTCCACTTATTTCAATGCATATTTTGGTCAGTGTAAGCATAACAGGATACATACTTAAAATGGTAAAAGATTACAAGAAAACGTTATGTATACCTACTTTACTTAAGTCAACCCAAAATATTTGAAGAGATGATGAGCTTGTTTCTGTTCCCTTTCTTATCTTACCACTCTTAAAACTTGTCACTCATAAAATGTAAACCTTCTTGAAAAGTTGACTCATACCCTTGTCCGTCATCCTCAAGTCACATAAAAAAAGTTATAAAACATTATTATTTTAATATTTTTTTTTCCTGTACATTCTTTTTACTCTGTTGCTGCGCAATACTTAATTATTTATCAGTTTACAAACTGTCATTAATTTTCCTCCGTTATCATTAACACCACCAGCACAATTCATATTAATTATTCGTTTGCTTACTCATTTTTAACGTATAAAATATTCCAAGACTCTCATCTCTTTTCCTTTTTTGACGTTTCAGATAAAAATTAATGTCACACTTGCGCTTTTGGCATTGACACCATCGACACTCTACTCTCTAGCTTGCCATATTAATTGTGATCCTTATTATTATGATATTATCCTCATTCATATATATTATTTCAGAATATTTCAATATTAATATAATTATTTATTATTCATCAAAAACAGTTACATTTTTATTTGAACATTGGCAGAGGACAAAGTGATAAAATAAAAATGACAAGTTTAGCTTTTCATTTGCGACAGTGACTCAACATCTTTTCCAGAGAGAAAAAGGGTCAAACTGGCTACAACCGTTTTTATTACATGCAAAATTCATTTATGTCACATTCATTAATGTATTCATTATTGTTGCATCATTTGCGACATTTTGAGCAGTACCTTTTATGCCCAGACGACATATGTTACATAGGTTACAATTGCTTTGTCACCAGTCATCACACCAGAAAAACTTTTTAGAGAAAAAATAGTTGAATAAGAGCACTTGTATAAGATAAAAATGGTTTGGGATGGAGAATGAATACATGAAATGATGACAATTAACAATAATATTTAGGTTTGTAGATATATGAATACGCTATTTGTTGAGTGGCATTATTATTCTTATTTATTGTAGATTTTCGCCACAGAACTGCTGGTAATGAGCACAAAAGGACAAGACAGAGGACAACAAATGTTAGGTATGTCGCATGTGCATTGCATACACACTCATTGTTGATGTATTGTTGAAAAAGGTGTTAACACTTGAAAATGTGCATTTGTATGCCTCAATGGATTTCAATGAATGGAGGAAAAGGTCTCTTGTTGTATCTGGTACATTTGATACGATACGCTTCTGGGTTTGATGCTCCACCATACATAAACACATCCAAAATACATAGCTTTCATTCTTTTTATCCATGCGGAAATGACAGAGTGGGCCCTTCACTCCACAATGACACGTAAAAGTTGGAGACGAACTAAGCAAAAAAAGGATATATTTTTTCTCCGCTAATTGTGTCCTCATCAACACCTCAGTAAAGTGGTCGTAAATGTATTTTTTTTTTCGGTTGCCCCATCGATCCAACCAAAAAACCTACCCTAGAAAAACCGACATGACACCAGCGGGATATTTCTATATAAATTTTTTAGCCGACTATTTTTTTTTTAAATATTCCATTCCAGCATTTTTCTGATTAACAGGATGATATTGCTACTAACATACATATGGCAACTGTTAAGTTAATGCAATGCACGCACCACTGCATTCACTCACCCGCCGTGTCGTCATCCTCATCATAGTAATCATCATCATCCTTTTCCTTTAAAAATCTAATGCACTAATGCACTTTAGCTGCAGCAGTCATCATCGCCGTCACCATCACCACTGTTATCATGAACCATGAAACTCTCTCACTGCTTATCATAATCTTCATTCAACTGGCGACACTATCTATCAGCAGATTACATTTTCCAGTTGTTCTGTTCGTGAATGCAGTGGTGCAATTGTGTAAAAAAAAGTTCACCACAAAAATAACAGTACTTTTTTTTCAAAGGCCTCCTCCTGTTATTAACCTGAATGATTCAGCAGCATTTTATTCCAGATAGCTTTCTAGATTTCCCGGATAAATTATCTAAATATGTTATGCACATATTAGTATTATTATACTAGAAATCGAAAGTAACTTTTTTTCTCCAATTTACTTGATTGCTACTAGGAAATGAAAGGGTTAAAAAAATAAACACTGTGTTTGTGCTGTCACGTACTTTAGTATATTATTCACAGCTAGAAACCAGCAACAAAATTTTCAAATAGTTTTAAAATAGCTTTTTGTTCAATGGTTTTAAAAGTAATCCAATTGTTTCCATGAAAAACGCCGCATGGTATCCAAAAACTCTCTCTATAATAATCGTAGTTTAATGGACAAGGTATTTAAACTTGCACACTTTTTTGTTAAAGTGTTATTTTCGCTCTTATTTTACAAACTAGACTGATACAACTTTATACTATTTTCTCCAATCATTTAATTCTAAAAGCAACTGTGTGCAAAGTAGAGAGAGAGTATGTGTGTGTGTAAAGTAATAAATGTAAACACCATGAAACCCCATCCATTTTAATTAGAACTGTCAAAAAGTGTAAATTAGATTTTCTCGGCCTTGACTCCGCTTTTAGAGTAGTAGCCTGCCCAGTACCGAACACTGAGCTCCTTTTCCTTTTTTTTTTTTTAAACTTCCTTCCTTCCTTATTTTCCCGATCTGTTCTCTCTCTTTCTCTAAACCTCTCCTTCTGCTGATCATTATCATTATTTCATTTGTATTTGTTTGCTCAACTCACTCTCTCTCACACACAACAGCTTAATGAATCAACTAAAAACTCCCGTGTTGTTTTTCTTTCTCTCCAGAAAGCACCAGCCAAAAAATATATTATACAAATACAATTTCCATTCCATTTTCCCTTTTCCTCTACACAAAAACACACATTGTTTGATTATTATTGTATTCTAGTTCCAGCCAAAGTATTATTACAATTATTACTCCAGTCAAGTCAGCCAGTATTGTAGGGTCTCCATCCCTATCCTTACAAACTCGTCATGGCATCCTGCCGTGTTTTCTTTCAACACAGGAAACAACACAGAGTCAGCCAGTCAGGCACCCGGTCAACCCGACCCTACCCAACAACCCGAACAACTATTTTTCCACCTCAACTATCCATCCATCTATCCATCCTCCGTACATGCAATGCTAGAAAAGTTGTAAGGCGCCTACATCTAAATTTAATTTTAAATATATTTTCACTCTATTTAAATAAATAGAGTTGCAATATATTTTTTTCTAACATGCTCAGAAAATTTTATTACTTCATTACTTTTTTCACTCTTACTTAATTATATTTCTTGTTTCAGAGAAAGCATATCAGGCAGAGAGAGAGAGAGAGAGAGAGAGCAAATAGGTTTTTTTTTAAATAACCAATTTGCGTTTTGTGTTTTTTGTCTTCCGTGTGCTTATTTAATAGTTGTGGACACCGATAAAATAGTAGAGCTATATTACACACCGTATTTTTTCTAGATACATTTTTGGCATGCATGCATGTATTCATGTCGTCCGAGTCGTTTAACAGGGAAATAAATAAATGCAATAGAGATTTTAATGGGATTATGGGATGGTGATTTGCTATTTGCGTGCTTGTTCTTCTATCAGCTATCAGCAAAAAAACGGTTATTGAGTCCAGAGTTTAGTGCACTATTCTCCCTTATCAAACATTTTCTCGCAAAAATAAACATACCATACAACAAGACCATATATGCAACAATGAAAATTGTAAAGAAATGAAAATTGCACCAAACATAACAGCACCTCCACCAAGAATTACACGAATGTTTATTTTTTCATTTAAAAATCTATTCTCGCTTTCATTTTTTTTTTGCTCTCAGCAAAATTATGCGCCTGGTGCATACATTGTGTTTTAACTAAAATGCTCACTCAACTGGCAATGATGAATTGTTGCAAAAATGTAAATGAATACTGAAATAGTACGTACTTCACATGTGTACTATGTGCTATTGTACTACAACATGCATCATTTTATAATTGCTCGCTTTCAATTTTCTTCGCTTCCTCCATGCATCCACTTTCTCCATCTCCATACCACCTTGTTTCCTCCGCACCAACACAAAGTCATTCTCACTATCATCGTCATCAGCAACGCAGAGCCATTTCAATAATCATAATGGCTCATCAATCAACACCCATCAACTTCCCAGAACCCCCTAAAAATATATTCTCATGTTTTAAAAAATATTCCATTGAAAATATACATGCATTGCAGAGTAGCATTACATCATCATCACAATATGTTATTATTATTATGGAATGTATGCTAAAAAATATTCTGTTTTTTTTCTCTTCCTTCTTATTCTTCTGATTATCCTTCTCGCATCTCTCTCTCTCTCTGCCACCATTCTATTCACAACCACCACCACAGCAGTCAGTCAAGTCAGTGAACAGTTTTTTCCCTTATAGCACACTACAAACTAAACCAGATACTATTTTGAAAGCTGTTAAAAAGCATTAGTGGCAGTAGTGGTCCTATTCCTGGAAAATGTTTTTGTTGGCAGTGATGCATCATCGTCATCAGCATCATAAGCAGCAATGGCATAATATCAAGCCAGAAAGAAATTGAATTTTTATGAATCACCACCATCATCACCAACACTACTGCATCCATCCCATCGCATCCCTTGATCGTCCTGATCAAAAGAATAAAGTGGGGTCATCAACGACTCTTCTTCCATGTGCTTCTGTTCACTCCAAACCCAGTCTCAATTGAATTCTGATAGATCCATTTTTTAGTTATTTATTTAAAAATGCTCCCATTCATAGCAGCTCTCTGTCTGCCTGGCTTCCAGCTTTTGCTTTTTTTGTGTGTCTCTCCCACGCCAACCATTACCATCACCATCAAACCACTTCTCCTTCTTCTGCACTTTATTGACGCTATCATAATGATACCCACTCTAAACTCTAAACTACTTCTTTTTATTATTGTCATTGTGATCATCAATGCCGCCGCCACCATCACCGTCGCTGCCATGGCATCGCATCTCGAATCCTACATACATACCACCAGCAGAATGGATTTCAATTTCAGCCAATTCACTCCCACATCATCATAACTACTCCACTCACTCCACTACTAAGTGCACTACTCCAACAACTTTATAGAGCTTGCTTGTCTTGTCCTGCCTTGTCTAAAAAAGCAGATGCACGAGAGCTGAGTTGAATGAGTTGGTATACCGGAACTAAACACTTGAAAGAGGACATTTTTTTATTCATTCATTCATGTCATTGAACTAGCCGCATCATCATCTGCATATATTGAACTGCATAATAATAGCCATAACTACAACACTAGTTTTTATTAGGGTCACCACAGTTTACTAGCAAATAACATGGCGTGACCTGCGACACCACCACCATCTGCAAAGGTCTTGTGACCTGTATACATGACACCATGACAACTAATATCATCGTCATAGTCATAGGATCATAAAGAAGATGATGATGATGAGAAGCAGTAATATGGATGGAGTGTGTCGCTTTTTATTTTGCCGCATTGATTGCGTTGTATTGTTGTCACCTGGCACGATTCCCTTGTTATCCGATTTTCTTCTTGCTCAAGATTTTCTACTCGACTTACACCACCACCGTGTATGCATATAGACCTTTTATACACATTTTTCCCGGAATGGTGTAGAGAATGAGAGTAGTCATGTATCTTGTTATCTTCTTTTCTTCTTCTTTATATTCCACACGGGGCAAAAAGGGGGATTTTCCGATTGTGAGCTGGAGAGAGAGAGCATTACATGTACATATCCTTATAAATAAGTAATGTGATGGGGCTAACTACTTACTTCTCTGGAGAGAGAAAGTAGCACCAGGCAAGCTTGTAGTATGATGATGGTGACGATTTATGAAGAGAGTCAGGAAACAGGAGAAGGGCTTTGTGGCTCTCTCACTCACTCTACTTACCTTACTCCAGCTCTTCAGCACACACCGATTCTCTTCACTCACATGAGTATTTCATGTGCATTCATAACAACAACCAAAAACCAAGCAGCGAAGTAAGTACTAAGCCATTTTTATCAGTTGCACCTTGCCTGCCTCTTTCTCCCAACTCATCTCATCATCAACCTACCTACATACTATGTATGTACTTTCCCATTTCATTGTGAACTGAGGGAAAATACCATCAGCATCATCATCATCATCGCCTTTTTCTCATCATCATACAGCTGAAGAAATGAAAATCAGATTGAGAGTCACTGAGAAAATGTGACTAAGACGGAGAAGCTGAGGAGATGAAGAACAAGAGAAAATGCAGTAGTCTTATTATCTGAATCAGAGAGAGATGGAGAGGAGAAGGGAAGAAAAAAGATATCATCCTCTTCATCACCGTCATTTCTGGCCATATTGTGTCTGAACCTGCGAGTCTCTGAATGAGAAGGGGGAATAAGATATAAGATAACTCTGGGATTGCTGTGTGCATTGCAGAGCAAGAATATCTTGATGATGACGCCAAGATCATACTATTATTATTCTTCCTTTGCAAAGCAAAGTAGTTCGTCATCGTCTACGAGAGCTAGATCATCATCATCCCGTTCTCTCAGCATATGCCATACCATGCCACAATCACAGCCGGTATCCTTCATATCCCCACATGCTACTCCTCCACCAAAAAATATTTTCAAAATTGTGAATTCATCTTGTTTCTTGATCTGATCTCGCTGTCTCCTTTTTCCACTAGTAGCTTTAGGGAGAAATGTATAAAAGGAAGAAGAAACATATTCACACAGAGAGAATGGAAGAAGAATTACAAATCAAATATTAATGTGGTTTTCCTGACGGTGGTGTGTGGGGAGAAATGTGCGAGCAAGCAGGAAAAAGCAGTGCCACGCCACCATCACCAAACACCACCAACGTCATCACACACACACAAGTTCACTTTTCTTTGCTTGAATTTTCCACCTCAACACAATATGCCACCTTCCACTACCACCACCACTGCTTCGTACACACTTTTCTCCAAATGATGAAAATAAGGTGGCGGTAAAATGGAGGTGGTGGTTGTGATCATGTTTTGTTATGTTATTATATCGTCTTGTTGTTTCTCTCCATAAAATTAAATATGCTCGGCTAAAATTACTCTACATCCAAGCAAATGAGCACACAAGGAATAATATCTCCTCCTTTCTGAATCTGCAGGCATTCATGCATGTAGAATGATGCACATAAGGAAATTGTCGGTTTCTCTCCATCTCTCCCTTTTCTTTTCCACCTACAGTTATTATTGCTCAAGTAGGAATAGATAGTACAAATTTCTCTAGTTGCAGAGAACCAGTATGGCACTAGATGCGGTTTTTCTATTTTCTCTGTTAATAGTTTTAAAAGGGAAGCACAGTTGTGCAAAAAGATTTTCATCAACATGATCAGCATGACAACCAAACACATAAAATGTACACCTTCACACTTAAAAATAATAAAAATTAAATAATAGAAGCTTAAGACACTATACAGCATTTTTCTTCTTCTTTGGTGTGGCGGTGATGACGATCAAGTCAGCAGGCAGCCTTTTTACATGTGAACAAAGCAGATGTAATAATGTGTAATCACATAAAAAAATGCCAACACAAGAAAAAATGACAAAGAAATGTTTCTCCTTTGAAGAAAAGTTTTTTTTAAGAACGAAGAGGATGAGATGGGATTGGGATTTTTTTCAAGATATCATGAGTCAGTTTGTTATATAGTCTTTCTCTTTCCAAAAGAATAAATAGAAATACACACACAATAGAAGTTGCTCAGAAGATTTTATAATCTTTTGAGCAGAACACAAACCCATACAACAACAGTTTTCCACAGTTCATTATCCATCCCCCATCATCATCATCTTCTTCACCATTCACCATCCTTTTTTTACTTTCCTTTTATTTTTCTCCTTCAAAAAAGAAAAGAGGCAGGAAAAAATAAAACGTTACATTTTTTTTACAGACGAAAATCTAAAGCACAGGAAAATAATAAAAAATAAGAAGGAATGGCAATGGATATCTTACTGTAAAGAATGTGGGGAAAATCCATCCGAAAGAAATCTAACAAAAGCAGCATTTTTACCACCGCCACAACTACAACCACTGCCGCCGCCATCAAACTGACTTGTATTTTTATATCTAGTTTTCTCTCTCTTCTGTTTTTCATTTGTCTTCTTATTTCGCTTTTCCCCTGCCCATCGTCTTATTTTTCTTCCTTTTTTTGGAAAGAAAATCACTGGAAAAAAGGCTCATTAAAAAAACTTTTGAGAGAGAGAAAGGGAAAGTGAAGAAGGGCGGAAGGCAGGAACACAAAAAACGGTTGTAAAATGGCTGTGGAAAAAGGGGAGGCAAAAGTACGGCAAAATGACTGCACAACAGTCTATCTTGGTGGTAATGATGATGCTACTTCACTGATAATTTTTTTGTCTTTTGGTTCCACTTGACCATTTTCTTGAGAGAGCTGATAATGAGTCCAATTGTTCAAGTGTCCTCATTTCTCGGCTGAGTTTTATAACAAGTCACGTTTTTTCAAAGATAATTTGTGTGTGTGAATGGAGAAACGGCCTATATTCCAGTAAGTTCACAGACTCAAGCTGACTTGAGTTTTGACAAAGGTAGAATAAAATATTACAAAAATAGGCATGTTATTTTTATAATTATTTGTATCGTTTTATTTTCCAAATGTATGCATAACGATAATGCTTCACGTTATCATAATCATCTCATCTTGAAATTTTACAATCAGCGCTTCCATTCGCACAAAAAAAAATCCTCTTGGTTTTTCTTTGCCAAATTGCTCAAACGACAGTTGAAATAAGAGAGGAAACTTGAGTTAGCTATTATTACAGAGTTTGTCTCCGTTTTTTCATATAATAATAAAGATAATAGAATATACATAGAATGGAGTGGAAGTGGAAAGAATAAGATGAAAAGACTGATGACGATGATGATAGAAAAAATGGAAAAGTTTGCGAAGGAAGAGAGAGATCCTTTGACAAATTAGCTTCAGCTAATTGCATCCTGCTGCCAAAGTGAAAATTTCTTGGGAAAAATTCCATTGCTTTACCGCCTTCCAGCTTGCCTTACTTCCTCTTATAAAATTGACTAGAAAAGCAACAAACTCATTTACTCGTCAAATCAATCAGACAGTCACACGCCAAACACACAAAACTCATCTTTCTCAGAAGAAAAAAATGTATGCATGTATGCACGCAAGAAAAAAGATGACAACTTTTACCATTTTTCCCCTTTTCAACAAAGTCAAAACGGGAAATGACTTTGCCTACTATTTGCTCTGGCTTTCACAACCATTGCTCCCACCTTCCCAACAAAATGAATGGATAATATTATACGCAAAAGAAAGAAGAAAAAAAGTCTCTTCGAGAAAGTAGAAGGCGGGTTTCCTCCTCCAAAAATTCTAATTTTCACTCGAAAGAGTCCAGGAGTCAAGCTATTTTAATCGCTTTTTCTCCGTTTCTCTTCTTAACCCTTTTCCCCTTTTATGCCATTTTCTTTGCTGCTGGCATGGTGTGGTGTGGCAGTTCATCGATATCACTGCCACCACACCAGATCAAATTACAATTTCTTATGCTTCTATACATACTGTACCAGCATATACTGTGATGTTGGTGTTGATGTTACACATCATAATGAAGAAGGTAACTTGGCAAAGGAAAGAAGGTGGAAATTGGAAAAAGAAACTAGTGGGCTGGTGCTGCTGGAGGAAAAGAACTCTGGGACCATTTAGAATGGAAGAAGAAAATGAAAGAGATTTTTTTCTTCTTTCTTCTTCCATATCTTCTGGTGTGATGATGTTAAAGAAATAAAAAAACCCATATAAGAATGGCAAGCAAGCAAGCATAGGATAGATGGATGGG
This sequence comes from Entomobrya cf. arborea Gr-Col-00668, assembly GCA_034699025.1. NCBI lineage: Eukaryota > Metazoa > Arthropoda > Collembola > Entomobryomorpha > Entomobryidae > Entomobrya > Entomobrya cf. arborea Gr-Col-00668. Next base: position 434 of record JAQIWN010000514.1, on the reverse strand, counting down.
AGGGAAAAAGAGAGAGAAGCTTAAAAACTTGAAATCCGCTTTTATTCACCTGAACTCCCTGAGCCTCCCTCAGCTTAAATTATTCCAGAGAATGGTTTGCCATCCTCTCTCTCTCCTTATTTTATTTAGTCAAGTTTGTCTTCTCTTTCTTCAAGAAAAACGGAAGGAAGCAAAGTAGAAAAAAGTGGGGAGAGTGGAGCAAGTTGTGTGAGAAATTGAACGTGAGTCATGACTTGAGAGAGAGTGCGACAACTAATTTCATATATATGCATGCATGCATGCTTTTGCTCATCGTCGTCATCGTCATCTTTTGCTGTCTTGTCTACTGAATCAAGGTACACAACACAACAACTACTTGATGACGATGATGATGACGATCCTGTGGAAAATGACAGTTATTCATTCGCCTGCTTTTTTCATGCTTCAACTTTTTT